>PQWD01006707.1:0-93877 GCA_019425675.1 Leucinodes orbonalis | reverse complement strand
CTTTCGTGCCCTCCCCTCGTAGTCCGCTCTGTGGGGACGTTTAATGAGCTGATGACGATGATTTAGGATTTTGGCTGTTCAGGGTGATAGGAGGGTCAACTTTATTTCTTTTTATAAAAAGCGGGTGGTTTAATAAATAACGTGAATTTTAATGGCCACCCTACACTCGACACGATCCCTAGTATTGACATGCTCACAACCGCACAAACTTTCGATAACCGTGTTTGCGTATCAGCTAACAATATTCATAACAAATTACTCATAATTAACTTGTGCTCCATTCTGCATAGAAGCTGCGATAATGAAGTGATAATTGTATTGACTTTAACCCCCACCATCGACCCCTGATAAGGGATCTGAGAATTTTGTCATTCTGTGTCGTGTGTGTGCTAAGGTTGGACTGTTTTTGACTATGGAATAAGAACTGACAATGGACTGGTTGTGTGACATTTTTGTGTTTGTGTTTCGTCATCGCGGCTACTGCATCGGGAAGTATGTATCTATTCTATAAGCCTTTGTAAGTTGCGGAAACTTGAGGAGACTTTTTATCTGACTACTGCTGTCGGCCGTAGTAGGTGTTTTTACTAGAATATATTTATTTATTGTCTAAATTCGTCACAATTGAGTAAATTAACAGTTAATAGTTTCAAACTTTTGTCTTCATAATAAGCTTAAAAGCGTCACAGCAGTCACTTAGTAAACTTATAGGCTAAAGTCTATTGTAAATTGTGTTGCTTTTATATCTAAGATTGGCAGGCGGGTAAACATAGCAGTACCTTAAGAAAGGTTAGATTTGATTTAGAACGCTGCTGTTTTCTTCTAAAATTTTTTGCCTGAACACGTCTAAAGCCCGTGGGAGAGAAGGGAATGCTGACATGTTTCTTATCTGCATCGTCACACGACCGTGACAACTAAGTAATACAGCCAATTTATTATTAAAATTCATTCATACCAATGAATGATAAAAAAAAATATTAAGCGGTTCCAGACACCGAAAGTACGTAATTAACTTAAACAATCTAAATCTAACTTACATAAATCTTTTACAAATCAAATAAATTCCTACACACTGAACAGGAGCTGAATTAGACAAATAACCCTTATGTACCCAATCAGAATATCATTGTATGTACCTACGTCAAAACTCAAAAATATACAAACATACCTACAATGGTATGTCAGGAGTTTTTGCCCACAAATCAATCGAGGCCTAGAGGTACTTAAATAAAATTATAACTGTGTTAATTAATTTACACGAATTTGCATCGTTGTATTCTGAGCAAAACCCCTAAAAAGTGAAGCCTTAGAATGCAAAAGTATATAATAATTACGCATTAATGTTTCTTTTCCATAAACAGTTCGAGTATCTAACGTTAGTATAAAGTGGATTTATCAATTAGATTGGGGTCACAATGTTGCAGACCCTTAAGCTAGACTAGACTGAAGCCTCTCAGACATGCAAATTTGTTATTTAGTATACGGATTAAGGGCATGTGGTCTACATTACAAGTATTGAAAAGAAACAACCTATTAAGAATTCAAAAGTTACTGCCCTGTCACAATAAAAAAGTTATTTATATAACAAAGCCTATGCAATTGTTACGACAGTGTTGAAAGAAACCCAGCCACTGCCAGTCTTCCGAGACGATAGATGTAGGGTCTAGGTACAATGCCCTCTTCCCGAAAAAAGAACTTTATAACACTAGTTTTACGGGGCGATATCTGGCACTTCGGTGGATTCAAGTCATGAACGTTAATAATAGAATAAGATCCGTATTTATAGATTTTTAATCTAAAAGATATTTGTGACGAAGATATAATTAGTACTTCATTAACGTATCTATCGAAATATCCATGAACTTGGACCTAGTATTTATCTCATTTACATACGTACCGATTAAAGACTCTAAATGACTAACTGGTCGTTTAAGCAACTTTTTTCTGTGTGTCAAAAAACAACTTTTTCATCCTTACATTTTCTATAACACTATGACGTCATGGCGTTAGATGATCAGCTGACGCAATTTTAATATCATTAATTTAATTAAATAAATTAAGGGTTTTATAGATCAGGTAACAATGATCCCGTCATTCAACATCCCAAAGGTAATTTTTATTCATTATTCCCTTACTATTTGTAGGGAAACGAAATGTATTATTACTATTTATGAATATTAATAAATATATAAGTAAAACATACAGTACAAATACGAATATTTACGTACCGCTTGTTGCTGTCGAAGGGCAACAAAAGAAATCTATCGTTTGTCGGGAGTTTTGCCCGCCAATCCATAGAGCTGTCACGTTTTTCCCATAGCTAAGCTGAGCAGATGGCCCGTGCCCTGCAGAGGGTCGTTATAGCTGATAATGATGAATCGATTGAGCGGTTTACTTGCATATATTTTTGTATGCTTGTTTGTGTCTAACGTTCTAATCGCTACTAGGTATAAATGATCTGCCCGATTTAGGTCTCGAGGTCGTAGTATTGCAAATTTGTTAAATGGTAACACAGTTAAGTAACTATCACAATGATCGTTAATGTGATGGGTGACCAATTCATAGAACTTTCAAACAAAGCAATTCTTGAAGCGTATTTAATGTAGTTTATAATATGACCACAGTCACGTTTAATACTCGTATATCAATCTATCCTTCGTATGAAGGTCAGTAAATATGCAGAGACCTACATTGCATTATCGGATTCCCTAGGTACTATACATGGTATAGGATTATATTACTATTAAGGTAAGAACATACAGCTCTAAAATTGTACCTACTATACTATAAGGCGTTCACCATGTATAAGTTCTACATAATTCATAATACATCGACCTGCCTACTGTCTATTACCTATAATGTTTATATGAATACAAAATGGCTACCCTAAGGCCTCCTTCGTTGATTTTTATCATTATAAAATCGTTGGAATCTGAAAAATTTGTAAGATCCGTTTTTACCCGACTGCCAAAGGAGGGTTATGTTATATTAAATTACTGAAGATCCTTTTTCCTATTACTTCTTGATTTGAAAGGCATGTAAAATGAAAATCTAACATACAATGCGTACTTATCAACTTTAAATTTATGATACCTACCTGCCACAAAAATGATAAAAACATTGTTTTATTACAATGCAGTAATTAAATACCAGTTTCATCAATTGATAGCTTGGTCTAAATGGTCAGCCAGCTTTACAAAAGTTAAACGTATCGCTTCCTCCAGCCATATAAATTGCTATTGGAATGTCGGCAATGCAAAGGCATTGCTGCGCAACGTTGCGTAACATATTTCGTTGCAAAGGGTCGAGCCGGTCAAACAAAAAGCTTTTATTTATGGCTTATTTTTGCATAAATGATGTTTTTGAAGCGTGATCGGAATCGGATTCTAGGAAAATTAACTTTTTGCGATGTGTAATATCAATCCCACATTTTATAATTACTAAACTCGTTACCAAGACTAAGCTAACACTCATACGATTAACTTAAACCATATAGTCGTAATCTATCAATACTGTAAATTAATGGTGTCAAGTATTTACACCTTGTTAATTTTGTAAAACTAATTAAAAGCTGGTGTTGAATGAATTCCATTGCAGTGCCTAAATTAAACTTTTTTGGCTGTCAAAGTCAGCTGTTAAAACGTCAAGTCAGTCACTGAGTTTACTGTCCTTTTTGTTTGTAAACAAAAGCAGCCATGGAATAGGGTATCTAAAAAAATGTATTATTAGTGATTTCACAAGTGTGTTTCTCTTTTCAGATTCACTGAAAGACCCGTACATTTGTGGACCACCATCGTGTGCACGTAAGTTGACGAAAAATAACACTATTTTCATGGTCATTGTCTAATTAACCACTACTACAAAATCCTATTAATTTTATAGATTCTGACAAGTTCAAGTACTTATCTGATGTTACATACAAGTATGAGTACAAAGTGAATGTTGAAACATACTTCGCCGGATCCAGTAATAACCGCTCTACATTGGATATAAAAGCACAGGTAAGCAATATGTACATACAAAATTGCCCGATGAAGTTGTAAAGGCCATCTGCAGCCGACAGCAGTAGTCAGTTCAAAAAAAAAATTACATACGAATATGATCAAAGAATATATGAATAGGTTCTTCAATTTGGTATTTTTCTCACCACAACAGTAAACAGTATATTCAGCATAGCCTGATGTTTATTGTCACCTTGACCAACACATTTTATTTTAAACATAAATGTGTAATGACTGATGCAGTGTTAAAGGAAACTAATAAGTAAGACTAACTCACTGGGCACAAGCAGTAGTTATATATAACTACTGGCTTGTGCCCAGTGAAGGACCATGTGACAGATCTTAGGTCTCTCTTAAGTATTAATTCATATAAGCATTCAAATTCAAACACAGAATTCCATAACAATATTTCATTGGATAGAAACAAACGGAAGAAACAAATGATATGCTGCATATTAATATTTTTTATCATTATTAGCCTATAATGGCCCACTGCAGGGCACAGGCCTCCCTGCACAAGTAAGCTATGGCTGATATGGCTATCTCCTGTAGCTATGCAATTTAACAATTTAACTGATCGCAATATGAGCACAGTTTGTAGTTGAATGACCATTTATTTATTTATTTGGGAAACAAACTATACAGTTTCACTCATATATAAAAAACAAAAGAAGTACTACAGAAATTAGTTAAGTGTCCACAACTTGAAAGCTGACCAAAGCAGAAATTCAGGATTATTAAAAATCTATTATTAAATTATTATATGACTACATAAACTCTAAGGCTAAATGAGTATTGGAGCATTCAAGTATTATGTAATGTAACACATTGTCTGGTATAATGCTAACTTGCATTACAAGGGCAAGGGAATCAGAAAGTTCTTAACTAGTATTCAACCTTTAGTTTTGTTCAAAAACATTACTGTGTATGACAGGGGGGAGTGGGGGTCTAAAATTATCAAAAATTGTATTACATAATACTTGAATGCTTCCTATTTTAATTTCATGTTTATCTATATGCTCTTAAAATTTTGATCATTAAACACTGGCTGAATTTATGTGATTGTGTATTGATTTCTTATCATTTATAATATTTTTCAGGCCACAATACAGTTCATAACTCCGTGCGAAGGGCTTCTACAGTTGAGTGGAGTCACATTAGTTGATCAAGATGAGAACTACCCTGTTGAGCGAGCAGAGAAGTTCATACATGCTGTATCACTACATTACCTCAGGTTAGTTAAATGAAAAGAAAGATTCTGTATCATCAACCAGCCTTGATGCATGGCTTGAGGGATATTGGGTCACAACCCACCATGCAGACCCAACGTCAATTGGTAGGTTCTAAACAGTACCATCCTAAATTTTTAAATAGAATCTACTGGGTGATTTTCTGGATTTCTGAAAGAATTAAGATAATATTTTACCATCACCGAACCAATTTCTGGATGATTACGATAGTTGCTAAACCCAAATACACTACCTGCTTCGGTATCAATCCCTCTTTTTCTGTTAGCTATAGTTTAGATTGCGTCTTTGTAAAAATTTTAATTCTTGTTTTCTATATAATTCAATGAAGTGTTTTGGCAACCTATTTTTTTTTTCAATATTATTTTATAATATTTTTATAATCAAGGATGTATGTACCAAAAATCATACATGTATAAGTATGTTTATCTGTTATTTAGTACCTGTATTACAGGCTTGATGCTTAGTTTGGGACTGGATAACACTGTGTGAATTTCGGTGAATATTTTTATAATAAGTATTGTTGTAATTTATTAAATAAATCACTAAAAAGTTGGCAGGAAAGTTCATTGTTACTTCCTCATAAATAAAAGACTAGACATATTTTTATAAATATCTTACTATTGATTGTCACATGTAGGTATACAACAGTTTGATCTATGCGGTTCCATTTTATCAGTACATGTATTATGAAAACCTAGTTTAAAGTGTTAGATGTGTTACATACACTATGCGTACTTGATATTGATTCAAAGTTTTATTTTTATTTAGATTTGCATTCCATGATGGACTCATATCGGAGATATGTCCAGAGGAAACGGAAGAAGATTGGGTACTTAACTTCAAAAGGGGAATACTTTCACTATTCCAAAATAGTATGAAGAGGTTTGACATCAACTTTAAGGGCATTGAGGTGAGTGGTAATTCATATTTCTCCAATAATACTCTTAAATTTTTAAGTTTTATTCCACTAAACAGCAAAGGACTCTCTAGATGTTCAAGGGAAACTAAGTTAGGACATTTATTTAGATAAGGTCAAATTGACAAGTTTTCACTTGTCATAGTACTTGCTTAATATTTATTACTAAATGATGTCATATCAGAGATGCTGTCATGAATTTAAAAAATATGCATACTGTTATGAAATGCATCAAAAAATAATTATTGTTTCCTATGTAATCTCAGTGGTCCATACAGTCAGTTCCAGATTTTTCTCATACAACGTAAAATACCCCATTTGTGGAATTTCAGTCTAAAATTAATAAAATTCAACTTATGTTTTTTAATGTTATAAGTGAACGAGGTGGTCCACTCGTTCACCTGTTGGTAAGTAATACACCTGACCGAGGTAGAGAACCAGGTATAAATGAATTTTGTGGCTTTTGCGGCTGTTATCGGGATAACACTATACGAATCACATTTCTAATGTACATATTATCTACTTCTTTCATTGTAACGAAATATATTTGAGTATAAATTAAATGTTATTATTTTTTCTCTTATTGCAGAAAGACATACACGGTACATGTGGTGTAGAATACTCAGTGCGAGGCCAAGAGAACACTAGCTTGATTTTAGTCAAGAAAAGGGACTTGACTTTATGCAAAAACAGATACAAATACAAATCGATCTTGCAGACTGTGCGATATGATTTTCAAAGTGTGAGTGTTACACCTATTGCATTATATGTAGATATCAAAAAAAAATTGAAGAAATTTCCTTTTAATATAAGCTGTGTAAAAAAGTTTTATTTCCATCTTTTTTTTTCAGTCATGTCTGTGAGCTCATAAATAATTAAATAGATAATTTTATTCAAATACATAGTTTGCTTTATACAGTACATATGTATAGTAAGTCTGATGTGGGTTTAACCATGTTCGACACCTTAAAAATTACTTCATCTTCTTATTTAAATAGACTTTACATATCCACATAAAAAAACCGGATTTATTTCTAAAAGTAATTTATTCCAGCAAGCCAAGATCAGGAGAATGCAATACATATATAGCAATTAGAGCTGTAGACGCAAACTAGTCGGGTTTATAAATATAATACAATTTTATCTATATCCGTTTTTTTATTGATCCTTATAATTAATCTTGCAGAAATTCCAAACATGGCCAGTTCTGAAATCAGAAAGCAAATGTCGTATCACAGTCGACCATCACATCTATAAATCCGTTAATTGTCGTGAGAGACATCTCTTTGAACCATTCGCGGGAAAAAATTCGGGAGCTATGACTACGATTACACAGGATTTGGAATTGATTAGAGAAGTGAACAAGACCGATAGTGAATTTATGGAGACACAGCCTAAAGGTAAATTAATAGGCGTATGACTGACCACTAAAAGTTTGTATTTTGTAAATAGATTGCTATTAAAACTTCAAATCTTAAAGATCATCTAAAGTATGGGATGTATTTTCAACATACTTGCGAAAGGTCTCTGGTGAAAGCTGGATGAAGAAAGTGAAGGAGTGAGATGTCTGGCGCAAAATAAAGGAAACCTATGTCTACCATTGAAGTATCAATAGGGCGAAGACAGATGAAAAGATCACTAAGCATTGCTCTATTATAATGCTCCTTCAAGTATGACGATCATTTCAATTTCACGGTGTCACACAAGGAGGTGTACTTGGACCATAATTAATTCTTTGCATATTGCATATCTGGTCGTACTTTCGTAGTACTTTACTTTCCTTGTTTTTATTCCAGGCTGGGAAGTAGTTCACAGACGATCAAACCTCCTACACCAGCACACACAGTACACCAAAGATGAGATTGGAGATCTGAAAGCCGCTAGAGATGTTTTGAAATTGCTTTGCCTGTAAGTTATAAAAGCAGTTATTATTATTGAAGAAATATTGTCAATTGAAATCATAAATTCTCGGTATTATTAAGCCATATTGGAAATGTATTACAGACTCCATGTCATCTTTAATCTATTTATATTATTTGAATTTACAAACAAAAAATAATACAGTTAATAGCAAAGCTTTAAACTACAAATGAAGTTTCGAGCACAAATTTTGACATGAATATTAAACGATTCATACAGTTTTTTTATAAAACAACTTGCGATAATCCAAAGTTAGTGTGTAGTTCTTATATAAAAAAACTATAATTTTCATTCTCCATCCCATGGTTGCCTGGAATATATTGCGATGTTCAATAAGGCTACCCATTGTATCTTTTTATTTCGTTTTGTGAATTTTGCTGTACGATAAATAAGTCAATTTAAAAAAAAATTAAAATCCCGGAGAGAGCGTCGGTGGCTTATTAGTGTGGACTGTTGCCTTCCAATCTGAAGGGTGCAGGTTCGAATCCCGCCACTTACCAATGTACTTTCGAATTCTCGAAATTATATGTACGTTTATCCGACGCTCTTACGGTGAAGGAAAACATCATGAAGAAACCTGCAAAGGTATTCAAAGGTTGTGCGTGAAGCCGGTCAATCCGCAATGGGCCCTCGTGGGCCCATTGCGGATAATCCCCCTTTACGCCTAGGCTCGTGCCCTCGGTGGGCTATATGACTTGATGATGACAAAAATCCCATTCCAGAGTGAAAACAACGAAGATCGATGGAAGCCAAGCATCAGTCGATGAGAATATGGACAGTAGTTCGACAGTGGGACTGTGGGGTCGATTGGTCCGTTCTGCGCGGCCGCTCCAGTATCCTGCTCTGTCTCAACTGTTGGCTCGGGCGCCTGTTATGTGCGATGCTGCCACGTAAGTAAAGATAATATTGGCACGAAGCTTTGAGGCATTTTTGCGTCTAGATATGCTATTTGGACTTTTTTATTTTATTTTATTTAAGTTCACATACAGTTCTTACATTGAATACAAAAATCATACAAAACCAGTAGTCATGCCACAATGCACAACCACTTACAGGCAAACACAACATGCAGTTATATAACAGTACTAGTTTTTTATAAACATAATTTTTAAAGACCTAACCCACAATAATTTTAAAAGGAAGACATTTTTAAATAACACTTAAAATTTTGTTCCCAAATTCATAAATAGCATAGACTTAAACTTAAATTTAAGAATGTACGTTGGAATTGCATAATTTGATTCCTCCAGGACCATTTCTCTATCGGACAACTCGTAGGGAGGGGTTCTATTCATACAAAAAAGTTCAGTTCTTTCTTCATCGTCCGAACTGCAAGGCAGCGGATTGACCTTACAGAAGTACATGCGATGTTCCTTCAGAACTTTCTTACAAAATTTCGAAGAAAATGTTGAGAATTCTGTATAAAATGTTTTGTTTGTTTTTACTTGCAGGAAGCATATGTTAGATGCGCTGCCCTACATAGCCAGTGCTGGCTCCGTAGAACTTATCAAGGACATGATAATCCGTGACGCGGTAGACAAAGATACGAGGCACGAATGGTTAATGTCCATGGCTATGATACCCAGGTAAGATTTATTTTCCTAGATGTTATGGACCTTGGCTCATATAAAATTCAAGTTTTTATTGTGAGAGAGCATCAAAACCGACTCTTGACTGGAGTGATACCACGACCTCACAAAACCGGCGTGAAACAACGCAAAGCGTTGTTTGGCCGAATAATTAAAGTTAAGGGAGACACAAACCTCTCTTGCCCTGCCGTCTGAAGCACGATCACAAACAATTAGTTTCCTATTATCACTGGTTTAGCCAGTCAAAAAGGTCAAAGTTCGATTAGCGATACCTTGTTCACTATTTAGGAAGTTGCACAGTAACTGAAAAAGTTGGCTAAGATCTCTAAAGCTTTGTTCTGTGTTTGTGTGTATAAAATATAATACAAAAATCTTTATTTATAGAAAACAAGTCATTCACAAATTGTTGATTTTGAGGTCTCATTCTTTTTAGTTAAATAACCTGTAATTGAATGAGGCCGCTCCCCGCAAGACATGACAGCATGACTTGTTACAATTAAGATATATATAGTTAATTAATTAAGCAAATGTAAAGTTATTAGATATATACAGTATAAACTATAAATAAATAAGTTTAAATGTGTTATTCTTTTATAAACTAAATAAATAATGAGAACAAGTACATTACATGATGTGTGTGTGTCCATTTGCGTGCTTTATGCGGGATTTGAAAGTAGCGTCAGAAAGCGCTATAGCTGTGGTCCGGTTTTGGAAAGGTCGTATCTAAAATCTTGACTCGTAGAAGAAGACTTCTTAAATATCATCATCTAAACACACGGTAGCGTGTCAAGCCAAGTTCAATAAATAACAGAACTGGCCAGCCGCTCCGTTCATTTTTATTTTATTTTATTGCAGACCTAAATTGGAAATGCTGACAAGTATGTTGGAATTACTGCAGAAACAAAAGAACGATAAAGTTGTCAGTTTCACTGTATCATCTATGGTACACTCGTATTGTAGGAACAGTGGTAAATCTTGTGAGTATATGAAATGTATTATTTTATATTTAGGCAAGTAACGGTTCAGATGTTGGCTACTACACCAATAATTCCAAACATTTGTGTGGATGTGTTTGTATTAGTCTGGGTGTTTTTATGTATAATATGTATGTATTTACAAAGTATATAGTTATATAAGTATAGGTTTTTAGTACCCATACGTCATAATCTCCTTATGCTTTTTCTTAAATAAGGCTATGTATGTGAAAGAAAGAAAATGTAAAAACTACATAACTGATATGAATGTACTTCCAAAACATACCTAACCAGGCCTAGGAAAATATTCCAAATTAGGAAGTCAATATTTTGAAGATTGAAATCCAACAAAATACGATCCATTAATATTTGTTTCATCAAAGAATGGAAAATATCTTGTGTTAACTCTTAACATGACTTTGTACCATTCAAGACCCTATAAAAATTTAATAATGACGTAGTGTAGTGTGCCTAAGCTCATGTTCTCAAAACCCTTTTAGATTTTTTATTTAAAAAAGAAAAAAATAATTCCTTATATTTAAAGAAAAAGAAATGTAATCAATTTTGTTAAAATACAAATGCTTTTACAGTAAGAGAATGCTGCGAAGAGGACATTCCTAAACATATCCTGGAGCATTTTCAAGGCTTAGTAACTGAACTCATCAACAAAGGAATCATCCCTAATAATAGGGAAGATAATGACAATGTAAGTACCTTCTCTCTCTCTCTATTCAACCCATCGCAGACCACTGCTGCACAAAGGTCTCCCCATTTTGCGCCAGATATCCCGGTCCTCCAGCGTCGGTCCATCGGTCCGGGCGTCCAACTCTACGCTTGCCAAGACGCGGTCCCCACTCCAAAACTCGTTTGTTCTAACGGTCATCAGTTCTGAGACATAATTTTTTTATTTTTAATTCTCGTTGATAAATTACCAAAGCAAACAGTTCTGATTTAATGAATTCTAAATTAAATCTTAGTAATAGCGTCGGAGGCTCATTGATGTGCAGGTTGAAATCCCGCCACGTACCAATGTTTTTCGAATTTGAAATTATATGTACCTACGTTTATCCAACGCTCTTTAGGTGAAGTAAAATATCGTGAGGAAACCTGCACGCCTGCGAATAGATTCAAAGGTTTTGCGTGAAGTCGGCTAATCCGCACTGGGCCTGCGTGGATGACTGAGGCACACCCTATACGAGTAGGCTCGTACCCCTCGGTGGGGACGTATAATTAGCTGATGATAATTCTAAATTAATATAATAACCACTTTAATATATTCGCAGCTGGTTATAGGTATTAAAGCCCTAGGAAACATCGGTGGGTTCACGCAAGAGTTCTCGGACGTTCTAATGAATGTGATTGGTGATGAATTAGTACCGGTGCCTATCCGTTTGACTGCTGTAGACGCGTTTAGAAGGACACCGTGCATTGAAACGAGGTAAGTTTTTATGTCATTAAGTAAACGGGACGGTCAGTTCGCTCACCTGGTGGTAAGTGATACGCCTGACCATAGCAGATGCAGTGTTATAGGATAGTAATTTACCCTGCGTTAACACTGCCTTGCATTCGTCACCCGAGACGACAGATGTTAGGTCTCTTAAAGCCGGTAATTTTACTAGCTACAGTGATCTTATTCATAATTATATTGTCAGTGAATAAGGTTCAAATTGTATGGGAATATATCTATCACTACTTAAAAAAGTGTTTATTTCTCTACAAAAAGTAAAGTTTATTACAAGTGTTCATACAGCCCATGGTTTTTTAATAATTGGTGTTTGAACTCTATTATAAGTGAAGTTTCAATTTAATGTGGATATGCTACAAGAAGTAAAGTTAATTATAAGAATTTATACGGCCATAGGGGTTTTTATCATTGGTGTTTGAACTATGAGTAAGGTTCAATTTAATATGGGTAAGAATCTACTAGTGTAAAGTAGTTATTTGTGAGCTTTATTTCTCACGTCCATAGGGAATACTTTTTGGCGACGTTCCGCGAGGACTACGTGAACATCGAAGTGAGAATCGCTTCGTACTTGCAGTTGATGAAGTGTCCCACTCTTAGCACTGTGAGGAAAATCTTTCACGCACTCCGAAATGAGAAGGTCAATCAAGGTAATTATATTGCATATCAATATTTTATACTTACCACAGCGCCATCTAGCTCTAAAGCTATCTATTGGCTAATTTAAAAAACGTAACAAAATTGAACGAACTTATATATCTTGTTACATAAGCTGTTGTTTGAGTGTGTGAAAAATTATATATCAAGATATATAAGAGAACTGTAACTTGTTGCATATAAATCTTGATATATAAGTTACATATTCTGTTATTTTAAGTAAGGGAAAGCCATTCGGCATAGATTCGGCGTAAAACAAGTTTTTGCTTTATTATTTATTTTCGGAAGACAAACGGAATAAATATTTAAAAAATACAACTTGAGTCTCAATGCAATGCTAATAATAAGTCATATTTCAGTTCGGAGGAATCCCCGCTTACCCCTTCCCATATGTCCTTTTCCCTCTATCTTTTAAGGTTAACAGCGCCCTTGCTAGTTTTTGAATTAAGGAGTGTTCATTGGTTACGATATCACCTCTCATCATGTGAACCGACTTATTGCGTATTTTTTAAAATCTAGATCTATTAAATATTTAATCCTTAAATGACATAAAATCTGTATTAAGTAAAATAAACCTTATCGTATTGTAACAGTGGCTACATTTGTATGGAGTCATCTAAACAACCAGCAACAGTCATCATTGCCGTCTCGTGTGGAGATCCAGGGTCTGTTATCCGGTCACACGATGCCCCAACTCGAAGACAACCCAGACTTCAGAATGTTCTCGAGAAACTACGAGCAGAGCGTTTTCTTCGACCAGTATAATGCAGGTTTGCTAAAAAACTAAATTAAATCAGACATTAGAAACAAAATAAAAATACGAAACTATCCTATATAGCCAGTTCATGAAAAGGCATCTCTCTGACCGAAGTGATGATAAATGACAATTAGATTCGTGATCCAAATAGTTAAAAGTGATCATGATGATTTGGACCACGAATCTATTGACTAGTAAAAATTTCAAATTTCTAGTGTTGTTAGAAAAACAGTATTGTTTCTCAGGAACTTTAATCGAATCGATATGCAACAGTAAACCTACTGTGTCTAGATGTAAAAGTATTAAGCTTAATTTGAGCCTTGCAGGTAACCCTTTCACCGCCAATGACGTCTTAAGGCGTCAGACACAGTAGATTTTCTATTCTGTCTGGATTCCGGGCGTTCAATGGGTTAATCAAATTCAAGGCATTAACGATTTTCAACCTTATTTACCATAAAACAATGTTACTTGTTCTATAGCTTTAGGATTTAATGTTAAATGTCATGATAAAAATTAAATGTATGTAATAAAAATGCAATTCATTAATTACAGGTGGAAATTACGAAGCAAACGTAGTGTTTTCTCCAGATTCCTATATCCCGAGGTCGATTGGGCTCAACTTAACAATTGATATGTTCGGCGAATCTATTAATATTCTTGAGGTAAAATGTTTTGAATAATTTTAGCTTGAAGAATCATATAAAAGTCCGCTACTGTAGCGAAGATGCCGTCGGTAAAGTAGCGGACTCCTCAAATATCATGATACTTAAATATGTCGCCCAATAAGTCACCAGCAAAAGTAGATCCTGTTAAAGTTACGCGAAATCAATTATTTCACTGGCATATTTCTCTAAGGCATTGTAAATTGTGAATATGTTTGTTCTTAGCGAGCTCGCTACATTTTAGATTTTACGGGTATATTTCACAATATGAAGTCATAGAAGTGAACCTTTAACAAAAGTCCCGATTTCAGGTCAAAGGTCGTGCAGAAGGTTTTGAAAGGTACTTCGAGCAGTTCTTCGGCGCAAAGGGACCGTTTAGCAAAGAGCGAATCGCAGAACGGATAGAGAAATTCCGGTTCCCACGTGAAACAAACGAAGCGGACGACCTGCGAAGGAAAATCGATGATCTCAACTTTAAAAACGAAGCACTCAAACACCGTTTTCCCCTGGCAGAGTTGGGGGTCAAAGTGTTCGGAAATGAGATATCGTTTTGGAGTGCGGAAGGTGATGATGAAATCAAGAAGTCATTGCAAAGGTTGAATCCGCAGTTGAGGATTTTAGAGATTTTGTCTGGAAAGGTAAGTTAAAAGTTTTTATAGCATTTTGTGGGTATGACGCCACCCTAGTTACTGTTTAGTTTATATTTATGAGAGAAATAAAATTCATTTATTATTTGTCTTTATTTTATTCTATTTACAGGAGATATCATATGAGAAAGCTTCTCTATTCTTGGACACCACATTCTCAGTGCCCACCGGAGTCGGCCTCCCGCTGGATTTGAACCTAATGGGCACTAGCTATGTGAACGCCAAACTGTCAGGAACTCTCCAAGATGAGTTCACACAATCAGGCAGTTTGGACTTCGAGGGAAAAATACAGCCTAGGTAAATTAAAATAAATCAATATCAAGCCAGATTCACACAGCGTCATCTAGTGTTAATTTTAGCAAGAACTTATACTATGGGCATTGGGCACTAAATAACGGAAAAAAAATTAAGAACACCCCTTTTACTGTATGAACGAGATACACACTCATCATCAGAAAATGACAAACGTTCATGCTAAATTATAACTGTCAATTTTTTTGTTATTAAAAAGTTAACTATTTTTGAGAACATTTGTGTGCGTGAATATTTCTGTTGGTATTGATCTGGATAATTTTTATTTTTGATATATGACTGTGCGAAACGAGAGTTTTAACGGGTGTTAATCGAGACTCAAAACTGTTCAGTGACGTATATGTAATTTAATTAACAGTGTGGCAGTGAATATAGCAGCGACCATGGGCGTAGTAGCAGGGGGACTGGCGTCCAGTGGCATAAGGCTGAATGCAAGACTGTATACTGCGACTGACGTGGAAGCACGCTTGACAGTTCGCGGACTGAGTCTGGTCCGCCTTCATCTATCTCTACCTACGGATAAGCAGGAGATATTTGCTGCAAAGTGGGTATTTTATTAGCATATCACCATGTTTTTAAATTCGTAGTTAGACAAACATCTGGTATTACCACTATGAGAAATAGTTTCCTCCCCCGCGAACGTCGCGAATCCAGAGCAGTTCTTATTCGCGTTACCGGCACGTTTTGGTTTTTTTATATGTTATAAGTGTACAGAACGGTCAGGACGTTCACCTGTTGGTAAGTGATACGCCTTACCATGACATAGCGGCATTGAAGGAGACAACAACTGAGAGACGGTTTTTATCCTCCATCAATGCCGCACTGCGCCCGACACCCGAGACAACAGATGTTAGATCTCTCATACCCAGTAATTTCACTAACTACAGTGAACATCCCGAAACACGAAAATGCATAGTACTCCTGTTTCATGGGACGATATCAGGCACTGCAGTGGTACCTAGACGACTCAGTATCGAGTCTACCACCTATTCCATGGTTTGCTTTTCTCCTTAAACATATACTAGGATATGGCTAGGTTGTTTATATTTATTGTTAATATCAATATACGTTATAGGTCTGAACTAATAATACTGCACGGTGACCAAGAGCTACAGCAACAAGGGTTAAACCAGAACAGGATTGAGCATAACACTTGCAGTTGGAGCACGTTTGACAAAGCTATTGGCATCAAAGTGTGCGCTTCTTATCAGGTAAACGTTATGATGGGTGAAAATAAGTAACGTAAATAACCTATTTTGGACTTAACTTCCTTGCAATAAAGTTCAAAACTGATGTGGGTACTGAAGTTATACAGGGTGAATAGTTGGAAATCATCTTGGTAAATTGTTGGTATTGACGTCTCTTAAAATTTGGTAATGTACCAATAAAGAAAAAGTATGAAGAAACTATTGAAATTTGAACGAAGGCAAAACCTAGCTAAAATGTTACGGATTAAGTTAAGAAAAATCTCAATATAGTTATTTATTAGTTTTATTAGCTTTCGTTTATGAAATCACGTACTAATGCAGACGCTTTTTTACTTATACCCTCTTAAAATGGAAACAATGGTGAAAGTCGCCCTTAAGTTAATCATATACATTTTGAGATTAATGAAATGCTGTATTAAAAATTCTATCTCTCCTAAAATTGCTCATAAATAATAAAAAATAGCTTCATGTAGCATACTGATATTATCAACATATATTTCTTCTATTTGTTTTCAGTTCCCAAACATGACAAATCTTCAGAACGCACCGTACTTCATAATGAGTGGGCCGGCCAAATACATTCTATCCCTAGAGAAGGCAGACCCGTCGGCCAAGACTTACGCTTTCGAGTACAAATGGGACAAGAACGAAACCAACAACAACATACTGTTCTCATTCGACACGCCTAATAGCAAGGTAAGAAGATTATGAATGCAAAAATAAATTCAAAGTAGTTCACAAACGCACTAGTCGTTAGATTTTCAAAGGCTCCCTTCGTTATAAGATCCTGATTCCGTCATTCCTTAATGGCCCTTAGAAATATCTCTTTTGCAACCAATATCTTGGTCTTTTATATTATCATAAACTTCTTTGATCTTATACTCAAGCAAATATTTAGTTGTGCAATATTTAAGCGTATTTTTTTTTTCAGTTGACCTACTCTTTCAAACTTTTTGGAACATCCAAAGCTAATTTTATTTTTCTATCTATATTTGTTTAAAGAGAAGCGTAGAGTGACCTCGTCCCTGGTAGGACTAAGAGAGATCGAAACTCCTGGAATTTTTTGGGAGTGTTTGTGAACGCATTCCTTTAACAGCGGATGTATTTAACTAGAATAATAATAAAGAAAACTTGTCTTTACTTTGATAAACCAAAACAGCTAAAAATATTTTAAATAAGATCTCATCACACTACTTCCATTTCAGGAAAAGAGAATGTTCAACGCGATCCTAAGTATTTCAAACACATCAAGCACCGCAGCTCTTACTCTGCAGTCTGCCAAAAGTACACTGAAAGCTAAAGCGGCCTACCGTAATTTGGACGACGACAAAACCATAGAGGCCACGCTCGATGTGGACGGCCATAAACAATTTGATACACTAATGTCATTAAAAAAGTACGACATAAAGCATGGATATGTGTGGATGCCGAGAGCTTTTTGGGTGGTTGACGATGAGAAAGTTGCTGAATTATCAGGTAAAAATTAGTTTACAAAAATGTTTTTATTTTACAAAGTATACATGACGGTCAGGACGCTCACCTGATGGTTAGTGGTATACCAGACCATAAAATAGCGGCATTGATTGAGACGAATAAGATGTTAGGTCTTTTAAACTCTGTAATTTTACTAGCTTCAGGGCCCTCGTCCCGAAACACAGCAAGGCAAAACGTTTCTATTTCACGAGACGGTATCTGGCACTGCGGAGGTGAGATGACCCAGTACCGAGCCTATCACCTAGCATATCAATAAATAAATATATTTAGTCCCGGCAAATATCTTAGTATGGTAGTCGCTAACACCCACCAAGTCAGTAGTTAAAGTAGACATTCAATTAATGGTAAGACCTGTTGCCTCGAATAAATTGTTTCTCCGTTTCTATCATGAAAAATCTGCAAAATATTATCTCGACCCCTCTGTGCTTCGGAGTACACGTTAAGTCGTTAGTCCCAGCCCATTGAACGCTGGCAATCCGAACAATAAATAACCGATTGTGTCTGTCATTAAGGCGTCATTGGCGGTCAAAGGCTTAAAGATGGTATACGTCAACACCGATGAATTCGCTGAAACTGAACCTGAAGTGAACTGATACGGCTCAAATTACACAACATAGGTCGTCAAAAAATAATGAATTTGTTCCAGGCATCTTCAAATTCAAGTCCAAAGGTGGGGTGACACAATGTGACGTACTAGCCGATTTCCAAACTAAACAACTAGCCAGTCATCTCGTCGGTTATTATACTATCAACGGACCGACGCATGGAACAAACTTACAGCTCGACTATCAGTTCTATAAGAATCCAAAGCAGACTGTCAAATTGGCTAGTGTGTATAGCGAAAGAACGCTCACATATAGACATGACTTATATGCAGATTTGGCAATGGAGTTTTCAGCATATCCAATTTATAACTTTTATGCGGCAATACGCAATGTGGTATGTACAATTGTTGTTATGAAATAGGTTAGCAATCAAGCAGACACCCTACTTAATAGTTTTATTGATAAACGTATCATCAAATTAATAAATAAATAATAAATATCCGATGACATTGACACAGCGCTATCTAGTCCCAATTCAAGCGTGAAGCTTGTAGTATGGGTACTACACAACGGATAAACTTATGAACTTTTTTTGTAAATACATACATAATATGCAGAAACACCCGGACTAATACAAAAAGATATGTCCATGCATAGGAATGTGTGTACTGCCTGGAACCCCTAGTGAGGTAGTCGACGTCTCAACCATTACACCAAATAGATCGTCAATCATTAACAGAAACAATAGCCTGTGTTATAGCTATTTAACTAAAGAAGGCTTTAAAACACTGCAAATTTTTTTCATACTTATTTTATTGCCAATAACATATTGATTTTTATCGCAATGGCAGCTTCTATTGTCCACTACGATACCTCTTAGAGCCAATCCAGATAAGGACAACTTTTATATCATAACCTCATATGTTCAGTTGGTTGGTAGTACTCATAGAACAAGCAAGCGCTTAAATAAGAACTTAATGTTGCTGTATGAATGTTGGTAGATATTAAAAAAATATTTTATTATGTGTGGGATGACCTGTGGCTGTGCAGTGGGGTGTTATAATAATAAAAAACATTTATTTCATATTTTCATCCATATTTGTTAGGTACAATTTTAATTATCTTGTAAACTACGGTTATAATTTGGATTAATCATTTAATTTCAATCATTATAAGCTAGATAACTTTTTTGGTAAACAAAAACATCTAAATCATCACTCGATTTCGTGGTAACTTAAGGCGTTAATGGTAATTTTGTTTTTATTCCAGAAAACGCAAAGCCACGTCGACATGAGTGTTAACGTTAGTGCATCAAAAGAGACCAAGGAAGACCCAGCATTCACGTTTATATACAAAAACATCGAAAAGATGAACGGTGTTGAATTGGACACGCAGCTCACGCTCAAGCGGCCCAAAATGATTGACATTAAGTTCCACTATGATCAGGTATTATTTGTTTATTTGGTTTTAATGAATAGATGTTTTCTTTATTTTCTGTATTATAAAAAAATAGGATAAAATAACCTTAATACTTTTAGGTAATTATTATTTTTACCTTTAAATATGTTCTTCCTTGTAACAATACAAAGAGACGCGACAGACAATTGATACATATTATTTAAAAAATGTCAAAATATATATATTATATGTAAGATAAGAATACAGCTGGATATATTTATATGTTGAATTTATTGTATTATAAAAAATATTGCATGTAAAACCAGCACTGGGTGTCAAGCAATTTTGCACAACCGCACATACAAATCACGCGCACCAGGGTACATATTTGTATGCATTTCTTTTCTAGAATGGGCCCAAGTACAGCACGCTAGCGCTGTTGAATTTCAACCCTAAATCGCGCGAGATCCTTATATCGGGCTTCTTATTCTACCCGCCCGGGACTCAGTTATATTTGGACGCGGAATTAAATATGACGTTGCCTACATTGCACCCTTGCGTCGTACAGGTTAAGGTGCATGAAAAACAACCGAATGAATTTCAGGTAAAATGTTTTCTTTAACTTGCGTAGGTCATATAATCACATTAGTTGTAAAAAATACTTAAATTTTTATCCCCTTGAGAAATGAAATCCAGGACAATAATAACAGCGCTCTCATAATAAATGTATATTGAATCACGACTACTTAACAGTCAATGGAATAAAAAACATTCGTAAATTTATCACAATTTTATTTATTTATGAATGATGTTGATGATTTACAAAAAAAATAGTTTCACGAATGACTATCCCATCGCCAATTTGTGATTTGTAAGCACATTCTAATGAAATGAATTCATATATAAATTCGATATAAATCATAGACAGAAATAGATTTTTCTGTTTTGCTACGATTGATACTATCATAATGGACTCTTAAAACAGCTAAAAACTACTCATAACAGTTATTATATGACAATGGAATAATATTGCATTAGTAATTTAGAAGCTTTTTTGTCATGTCAAAAACACACACGATCCTATTCGGCTTATGTCATAAAGAATACCATAAAAATTAAACACTTAAATAATTCACATAGTTTCACTCCTTGGTCGTACTTTAAGCTATTTCCTCTATATTCAGATGCACACAACTGGCGTATGGTTCACTGGCATGGACTTCAACGTGGACGCACTGTATCAAGATCAATCGAAAACCAATATGGCCGCCCATCGTGTCAAACTCCTTATAAACAGTAGCCATTTCAAAGACATTGCCTTGCATGCGAGGTTCACACAGGATAATAGGCAGATCACGTTTATTGGACAGGTATTTGATCAATGATATTCTTCTGTTTATATTAAGGTAGATACGCCACCCGTGCCTCAAAAACGAAACGTCAAAGAGAATACAATTGTAGGCTCTTTGTTGAGGTAAATGTACGCTCTTTCGAAATATGTGTATGTTTGCTGTCGCTGCATTCGGCACACTTTTTACGATTGTTTAGTGAGCATATCACGAATCTACACTTTTTACATCATTGGTATTTGATACAATATTTGTTAATCAGCCAACCTTACTTGCTTGTTATAAATACGACGCAATAACACACGAGTTTCTGATCAACTATACTTATTGAACTAGCTCGGAAGGTTAAGGATCATAACCTATGGTCCCTTATGCTTATTCACCAAGATCCCTGGTACACAGATATCTCAGATAATACTAGTCGTACAAACCGTACGACTGGTAAGTTGGTACTGAGTTAGTGAAATTTCCATAAGCAGCTATCGCAGTCCACTCCTGGGAATAGATCTTACCAAGTTTTGTACTCTATTGCATGTACGTAAGGTCCAAAATATACAAATATTTGTATATCGCCTTGTAAATTATCGTATCACCAATGTGTATCGCGAATTATGTTGGCACTCAGAGATACTTAAAATGGAATCTTTTTGTGAATGCTTTACACAAATTTGAAAGACCTTTTAGGTAATTCTTTATATGCATGATTGTGTGGTGATTGGTTGGATCAGATTTAAGTGTTTGGGGGAACATATATATTTAGGTATATATTGTATTGAACGTAGCGTTACGAGTATTTGTTTTCATAAAAAATATGGTTTATACCTATACCCAAGACATAGCAGATATATTATAATATATTCAATATCACTTATTTGCATATTTTGTTTAAGTGTAAACGGAATTGACATTGTACAAGTATTTCTTTTACCGCAGTTAAGCAGAGACTGCGATAGCTTGAAGAGAGAGAAAACATAACCCATTTTTTTGTATACTATAATATTGTCTGAAAGGATAAACACGTAAGCAACAAAAATACAACTTCACAAAAAAAATGTTGTCTCAGTATTGCTGTGGTATATATTTATAATACACACACAAAAATTTAAGAAAGTAAGTTTATATTGTGTACATGACAAAGGTAACATAAAGATACTTTCGTTATATAACAAGGAACGCTTAATTCTACCTTTTGCGTTGTAAACACATTTAGCATAATTTTGACGAGCATTATTTAGAGTTAACCATTACATAATTTATTTATTGCTGTCTTCATGATGCAGATGTTACATACATAAACAAGTTACATAATATAATATCTTAACATCACATAGACTTTTACAGGCACAGCAACATGAAAGTGGGAGGGGCAGATATTTTGTTTACCTTGTCTCTTATGTATTTAACTTCAGTCATTATAATCTATGTTTTTTCCTTTATCGTTAATTATATAAGACACACACATTTTCTTTACAAATAAATAAATACAAAAAATAATATTTATTATTTTTAATGCAATAAATATATAATTAACAGGGTGAATACAACGAAGACAAATACAGGTCCCTCGTGCGCTATGTGGAACTTTCTGAGCGTAACTTCATGGCGTACGCAGAAGTGGACATTGGCGAAAAGTTTACAGTGTCGACCTAAACGCTGATCTTAATAACAACACCGAGTTCAACGTGGGAATACGCTTTGACCAGTAAGTGTTTCAAGGTAACCAAACGAGTTGGAAGTTCACTTGATGATAAGTGTTATATGACCTATTCTGCTGACCTTACAATGCATTAAGTCTACTTTTTTGCCAAAAAAGACACATTTCCATAATTTGTTAAATGAGCTCATTTTCGACTTAGGCATTGTCTTTGTATTTACACTAGTTTAGATTATTTTGGCAATAATTACATATTATGTAACATAGCTATTAGGATTTGTAGATTGTAGTCTCTTTGAGCGCACTTATATCGGAATTAGTCGAGATGTAACCTGCGCCTTCCGTATCGGAATGCAGCAATCCACACCAATGAGCCATCGACAGAAAATAATGTGTTTTAATCAAATCCGCTTCTCTACAGAATACGCGATGTACAAATAGCGTACCGACGCTTCGTAACGCCACAGCAAAAGATGCTAAGCGCATCTATAAACTGGGACGCCAATAGAGATCCGTCAAAGATAGTTAGCATTGACGTGCAACTCAATAATAAGGGACCATTGCACCATGGAGGGCACGTCACTCTTCATTACCCGGGCCGGGTTGTGAACGGAGAATTCGAGTTCTTATTGAAAGGTAATAAGGTGTATTTATTATTGAAATATTTTATCAATTCAGTAGATAGTGGAAAAAGTCGTTAGTGGAAAAAAGTTAAAGTATATAACGTTTATAGATAATTTTGGTAGTTCACTGTAAACAGATTGAAACATTTGATAAAATTGACGGTGCTGTACGCTGTATTCTCTCTTCCATTTATCGTAGTCCACTGCTGAACATAAATCTTCCTCATTCTGCGCCAGAAATCCCGATTCTCCGCTTTCTTCATCCAGCCTCCACCAGCGACCTTTCGCAAGTCGTCGGCCCCTCGGTACGGGCGTCCTACGCTACCCTTGCCGAGACGCGGTCTCCACTCCAGAACTCATCCGCTCCAATGGCCATCGGTTCTACGACATTCATGACCACTTCAACTTGTATCTTTATTCCTCTCACAATAAACTCATTTTTGATTGTATCGCTGAGAGAGACCCCGAGCATAGCTTGCTCCATTACTTGTTAAGTGGCTTTGAACTTTTTAAATCAGTCAGTGTCCATGTCTCAGCTGCTTATATTAGTACGGCTAGAACGCGATACTCTGTATACTACAGTTATGATAATGATTAAGGCCCGTATTCTAGAATGAGACTCAACATTGGTCTTTACTTAAATATAGTTATAAAAAAGGATAGTTCTATTTATACAATTAATATCGGCATCCCTTTCTGACTCTATTTAAGTGAAGATCAATGCTTGAGTCTCATTCTAAAAATCTCTTATATCTATTATTATCCTTCCTTTTCAGATTGGTTTTGCCAATGGCACGTCCGTATGGGCTGGGCAGACGATGCCACAATACTTTGGCGTGTAAAGATGTTTTCAGAGGCTCGCGAGGAAACCGTGTACGCACTTCTCTCAAGTATGGCGACGCCATTCCCCGGTTGGAAGGATACAAGCTTTAATCTCATGTGAGTCATAATAATCGGTTTTTATCGGTAATTATAATAATCGGTTTTTACTGCTGAACCAAAACTCTTTTAATATATAATAATATATTTTAACATATTTATTTCGAAAAAAGTTTACAAAATTTGTGGCCGAAGTTCCTTTATAAGCAAACAATGCTTATAAGGGAACTCCGGTGAGACATTGAACTTCTTTGGATCGGATATGCAAATTAAGTTTGATTCAGCTAATGGTTATGAAAGGCATAAAATTTACTGGATTGTCTAGTAATTTTATGATTTATCTAGGTATATTTGACTAAAGGCAACAGCTTATTATCATCGGTCTGGTCAGCCAAACTTCATTAAAAAGCATCAAATTGTGTTTTTTCCACTAGGTGGCGTTACCATGACAACCTTCAAGCTCTTAACGGAAGCATGAATTGGCAAAAGGATTACCTGGCGTTTAATCTCTTGGCTGACTATCTGTTTAAGACAAATGAATTTTACGGTGAAATAAACGCAGTCGTCAATTCCACCATACCGACATTACCCAAAGCAGCTGCTATTGCTAAGCATAGGGTTATTTGGAAGAAGAGTGCTGATACTCTGCTCAGTTTCCAGGTAGGTGAAAACTCGTTATATACCTTAGCAGCTTATAGTGTTACAAACGATTACTTAAGTAACATTGTTTTATTTATGTTTTTTTTTGTCTTTCAAAAGTGCGTATTGTAACCCTAAATTGTATTAATGGATTTTTACTGTGTATTTTAATTATAGTGCTGTAAGAATGCTCTGAAATAAAATAATAATAAATATTACAGCCAATAGCTATATTGGTTCTGTTAAGTTTAACACTATGGTTTAATGTCAGTGTTCAGTTTAAAATGAGGAGTTCAGAACTTTGACAATTGATCTTTCTTAACAAATATACCTTTTTTACAGTATAATGAAGACGGTTTGATGCTGATCAACTCATCGTGGACGCTGGATAGAGGACAAAATGAGAATAATATTACAGGAAAAGTAACATTACTAACACCATTCCAAGTGAGTAAAATTGTAACTTACTATTACCATCATCATCATCAGTTCATTAAATGTCCCCAACGAGAGGCTCGAGCCTGCCTGTAAAGTGTATTTAGGCGTTAGTCATCCAGGCGGGCCCAGTACGGATTGGACGACTTCACGGACAACCTTTGAATCTCATTGCAGGCGTGCGCAGAAAAAGCTGTTGTCGATAACTCTTTAAGGCGTCTCTGGCGGTTAAATTTTTAAGTGATTCCACATCCCTTTAACGCTAGATACTTCAAATAAATAATAATAAATAATAATTGGTATATATATATATATACCAATACAAACAGACATGTTCATGCACACATGTTAAAGATTGTATGTTTTACTTATATGGTTTAAAATAAACTAGCGTGAGGTGATTTAGGTGTATGTTTCTCGAGCATGATAAATAATATAATATGTCATGTATTACACATCATTTTCTTTTCCAGGGCTACACGAAAGGTTTCCTGAAGACAGAATTTGTACTGGGTCACAGGCGTGATATAAAGGGAATTACTTACTTGGATTTAGAACAGAAAATCGTTAAAATTTACGTCAATGGTAAGTTATTTTTATGAGTGAAGTTATGATTTCATCATTATCAACTCATTGTTTAAGTAATGATTTATATTTTAATATTTGAGAGCATATTTAATACTTAATTACGTAACGCAATTTTTGAAGATTTTAAACCCCCATGAAGTACACAGTAACGTTTTTGAACAAAACTAAAGCTAAAGTACAAGTACTGCTAAAGGCATACAATACAATCCTAGAATTCTTTATGTTACAAAAGATTTTTTTATGTTACAATGTCATACGGATGGTCGAGACGCTCACCTGTTGGTAAGTGTTACGCCTGACCATGACAAAGCGGCATCGATTAACCGTTATTATTCTCCATTAATGCCGAAATGCGCCTGACACCCGAGACAACAGATGTTAGATCTCTTATACCTGGTAAAATATTATATGAGTTAATGTATGTGCCACATTATTTTTTATCAGGACACATGCGCAGAATTACCAACTGTATGTTGGTAGTAAACGTGACCAGTCCAATGAATCCCGAATATCCGCAGACGACAGCCCGCTTCGGTTTTATAGAGGCTGATAGACATCTGGTAGCGATGGTTGTAACACCGAATTCTACTACTGGTAAGGAATATATTTTAGAAATGCTTTTGTTAGGTTGTCAATACCGGAAATTTATCATTGCGTCTCCTTTAGATAAATAATAAACTAAATAGATGCACATTCACGAAGAAATATCAACCAAAAAATGACACCGCTTGACACATACGTTGACTAATGGTTATTTTTATGACAAACATATATTCATTAAAATGTAGACCTAAAGACTTCATTAAAAGAGTACAAAATAAAAAGCACGAGCATACTACTATGTCACTATGACATGAAGCGAGCGACGGCATTGTGAATGAAAATTCTGTCCAACTAACGCGATGGGCAGACTTTTGCCGCGGACACTTTTTGAGTGAGATTGTGCATCTCGATAGTTTTTGTTTGTCTAAGCCAAAATAAGACATTACTGTGTTGGTAAGCTTGTTATTGATCATTTACATTTTTGCAGGTATCGAAGTGCTTCTCAAGTTGTTGACAGTGCAAGACTTCCACGTATTTGGACACGTAGCACTGCCTATTCAGTACTTAAACAGAGCCGTTGTGACCGCTAAGAGGGCGCCTGAAGAGGTAACAATACTGGTTTTATCCTCCTTTTTTAGGAGGAACTTTGTCTATTTTATTTTAACTTTCGTGTTTTCAACAGAATATACATAACGTAGTACTCTTGTTATGAATACCACAGTAAACAATTTTCTATATTATTTTGTATCCATCGAGATTATTAGAATGAATACTTCAGCATTTTTAAGAATCTTTTTAATTTCCCTTTTATGATACCGATACTGTATTTTTTTCATATTTTTCAATATTATAGTGATGTTACTGTGATGAATCGATACATAACAAAATCTAACAGAAAAATACATGGGATATTTTGTGTCGGTTGCCTGTATTGTTACATTGAAAACTTGTACTTAATTAATCTCTGTTAATTGCCAAGTTAGGTTCTTAGGTTATAGTTTAGTCCTGAGATGTAGATATTTAATTCGTGTTTTTCATGACTGTAACCTGTTTTTGTGTATTTATAAAATAATTAATGTATTTGATCTAGCATTTGAAATACTTATTTAAATGTAAGCTTTGTGATTTTTACAAACTTAACTATGTTTAATTCCACAGTTGGACTTCCGTGTGGGCTGGGGCACAATGGACTTCGGATTCACAGGCATATGGCATTGGCAGTCCATCTTGAACTTTGTTTACGTGTACAAACTGTATACGCCATTGGAAGGATTTGAAGAAAACGGATTGGTCATGAAGAATGTGTATGGAAATGGGCTGGATACAGAATTATCATTGAGGCTTTCTAAACATAAGGTATTTAAGTTTAAGATGAAATTAAATGTGTTTCTATAATGTTGATGAATGCAATTAGTTAAACAATTTGGAGTGTTTTACTAACTAAAAGTATACTTAATTATAATACCTGCGGTAAGCACATTAAGCCATGATTACTTTTTGAAATTAAATTGCCGTTGTTTTGTTTTAACACATATCTAGTTTTTGAATATTATTTTTATATTCTAGATCAGGGGTTGCGATGATGGAAGGGTAAAGCTTTAGTTAATTATGATTAAGCCGAATCATTAAAAAATAAAATAAGTTAACATTTTGTCCAAAAAAATAAAGATGATTTTAAACACAGATAACACGGTTAGCGTAGTTTGATACCATTTAAATATTTGTGGATTCCTGAAAGAAATAAAATTGCCTTATGCAATAAGGCCGTCAATTGTACTATTTCTTTTATATTATGTGATTTTTCGTTTTCAATTGAATAAATACCTTAGTCCAATAAGAGATGTAATGGTTTTAATAGTACTGTCGTAGTATAATTGTATTCTTACTTTTTGCAGTTCGGCATCGCAATTTTGCTCCACGACACTGGCAAAGGTTTACTAGATGTGATACAAGAGAAATTCCAGCATAAGCAGACCTCTTACGACATGTTCATTGACAATTTCGATACAACGGCACATTTGCAACTGGATACACTGTACTATCCGACGGTCACTTTCCACGCCCATCTTATGAAGGTATGTGTTATAGTTAAAAAGACAAACAAACATTTTAAAATAGCCTCCTACTAGGTGGTAGACCCTACTACGAGTCGTCTAGGTAGGTACCAACGCAGTGCCAGATATCGTCTCGTGAAACAGCAGTGTTATGCACTTTTGTCGTTCGGGATGAGGGCACTGTAGTGAAAATACCGGGTATGAGAAACCCAACATCTGTTGACTTTAGTGTCGGCCGCAGGCGTGGCATTGATGGAGAATAATGACTGTCTATCAGTTGTTGGTCTCCTGCAATGCTGCCCTGTCATGGTCAGGCGTATCACTTACCATCAGGTGAGCGTTCTGATTGTCCTGTATACTTATAACATAACTAAATAATATAGCCCTCCCACTGTAGGGCAAAGGCCTTGCCTAACTGTATAGCTATGGGGAAACTGAGTCATAACCTACTACAAAGGCCCAATGCGGATTGGTCGGTATTAACGACTACCATCAAACCGCATTAGGCCCAACGAAGTGCGGGATCATTTTTCTTTTTAACCAAACAGGTGATTTAGCCTTTAATGTTTAACATACTGAAAAGTCTCTCCGTTTGAAGATGTTGGGCCCCGTAGAAATTCAGGTGATTCAGCCTGAAATGTCCTTATCAAACTGGAAAAGTCAATCTGTTTTAAAACGTTGGTCCCTGTTACTATCGTGGATGGTAGACTTTGATACCCAATAATCGCATTAGACCATGATGATTACTTGCTCATGAAATTACATTTTTTGAATTTTTACAGTTCGTCGGTATCATGGAAGAAGACATTATGGAAATAAATGCTACACTACATTTACCAGATAAACCACCTATAGTTTTAACGGATGTTTTTGTATTAGAGGTAAGTCGAGTTGAAAGAAAGAACGAAGAAAATCCATTTATTGACCAAAAAAAACAATAGTAAAATTGACATGATATTATGCACTTATTTCTTAAAAATAAAACTAAAAACATTATAAAAGTCAAAGGGTTCCGCCTTGCTTTAGGTCAGTGGCACGTTTATTTGCTTCATTTGAATTAAGGAGTAATGGATGTCTTAAGCTGTTGAGTTTTCTTGGGTACTGCTTTCTCAGCGGGCCAAAACCACTGCAGTATATTTTCAAGTTAATTTTTATATTTTACTTTGTGAATGTAAATGTTTTATGGGATTTTTACTTTTATATGTGCTTATTGTAAACATGAATTCAATAAAAAAATACTTTAGATTTAACTTTAACTTACTTATGCCCGTATTCTATAACGTAGCTCTGTACTTAAATTGAGTTAGAAAGAGATGGCGCTATTTATCGTATATAGCTATCTCTTTCTAACTCTATTCAAGTAAAGTTCAACGCCTAACTCTCGTTCTAGAATACAGGCTCTACACTTTTACTTACCATGATTAAGTGAGTGTGATTAATAATTAAATTAACTTGTGAACATTTCTTTCAGTCATTTACTGTGATGACCAATACATTGAATCTGGTGACACCATTCCAGACAGTTAAAGAAGTGAAATCTGTATACACAGTTGACATAGCAATCGGGGAGAAATTCAACGTTACTTGCATGGTTTGTTGTATAACGGAACTTATTGGCATGAGGTAAATATAGTGTACTCGTAGACTATCAAGATATTGCCGATTCTTCTTGAAGATTCCTACTTCTTTACGAATCGGTTGTAGTTTTATATTATGTCTTGATGATTGAAAAGGTTTTTAAGGCTGAGAGTCATCTGCGCTCGCCATTTCATCATCATCAGCTCATTAAACGTCCCCACCGAGGGGCACGAGCCTACCGGTATAGGGTGATTAGGCCATAGTCGTCTACGCGGGCCCAATGAGGATTGGACGACTTCACACACAACCTTCGAATCTTTTCGAAGGCGTGCATGAAGGTTTCCTCACGATGTTTTCCTTCACCGTAAGAGCGTCGGATAACGTACATATATTTTTCGAAAATTCGAAAATACATTGGTACGTGTCGGGATTTGAACCTCAGCCCTCCCGGTAGGAAGGCGACAGTCAACACCACTGAGCCACCGGCGCTCGCCATTTGTATTCTTTTAATTGGTCTTTCTCAGTTCTTAAACCGACTATTCGAGCCAGGCTTGTAATCGAAAGTCTAAACATCGGAAAACTATAACAGAGCATTGATTTAAGCGAAATCTGTGATAAATAAATCAATTATATAGTGTATAGTTATAAACTTACTCTAACAGTGAAGGAAAACATTGTGAGGAAACTTGTGTACGTCTGCGAAGAGATTTAAAGGTTGTGCGTGATGTCGGCCAATCCGCACTGTGCACGCGTGGATGACTAGGTAAGGCCTATACACTCTATACGGGTATCTCGGTGGAGACGTTTAATGAGCTGATGATAGTTATAAAGGTCTTATAATAACATTGGAGGCTTTGTAGGAAAATAAAGTAGAAATGATTACTCAAAAGCAGAAATATGAAAGAGCCCAAAATTTGGCCCTGTGCTATCCCGATCTCGATTCATTTTTGTCCGGATTTTTTTACAGATATCCTACAAACTGTACTATGAAACTGAAATAGGCGAGGATGATACGTACCAGTCTTATTTAGCGGCAGTGGGCATAGTAACCCCACTTGCTGTACTACCCGCACTTGAAGCGAAGGTATCGGCCCGCCTTGAAGATGCCCTGTGGAAAATGTCCGCTGATATTGGAATGCCTTCTTTTAATGTGACAGCTTTGGCCAGACTTGAGGTATGTGGGACTCTATTTCGTATTCGTCATTATTATTATTTTCAAGTCCTGTTCCTAGATTACTGAGGTTCGGAGCAGCATGTGTGTTACTATTTTAACATGCCATTTGTCATCTCTTCATTCCTATGAAATTGTTAAAAAGATAACATTATATTAATTTCTATTTGTATTCATTCGTAGCTTTCCTAACACATCGCACCCATTTTTTTGTTAGCTCAACCTCGTACTTTCCACCCAACTAAATACATTATGAGCTTCGGAGATAATAGGAAATCAAGTTAGTCTTAAAGCATCTTTTAAGTCAAGTTAAATTTCTTAAAATTATGGATAAGACCATAATCAGCCTTCAACGAAAACTATACCAGTACTTACAGTTTATATTGTTTACTTATTTGTTTATATAAATTGAAATCCTTTATTTTCTATTACTTATTAAGACGGATGATTGGTCACAGCTATTGGTATATTTTTTAAACCTAAACCTGGTTTCCCATCTTTAGTTGGATGACCCATTCGTGGAGACATCGGGTAGCCTCAACTTAACGTCGCCATTCTTAGAAGATTACTACGTCAAGATGGAGTTCAAGAAGGACTTTTCAGAGAGTGAAAACTCTATCGGAGGCGGTATACATATTCAACAGGGCAACCAAACCAACTACGTAAGTGGATTTAAAACTTAAACGATACTTTTATTTATTTCCACCAGCACTGTAGTTGTCATGGTTTGTAGTATCACTTAACACCAGAAGACCGATCTGACCGTCCCGTTCACTTTATGAATTAAAAAACAATATATTTCCTAACCACCAGCTTTTTGGTTATTTCGCCGATTCAATTGAACAAGCTAAATTCCGGTATCCGCTTGTATGCATCGCTGGAAAACAATAAGAATCCGCTGACATTTTCGCAGCGCCATCTAGCCCCAAGTTAGCGTTAAGCCTGCAGTATGGGTACTAAACAACGGATAAGCATACTTAGATACTTTTTTTTGTAAATACATACATATTATACATAGAAAACACCCAGACCATTACAAACAGACATGTTCATGCACACAAATGTTTGTACTGCCCGGGGATCGAACCCGGAACCCTTGGTGTTGCGGCCGACCTCTCAACCGCAACACCAAATGGGTCGTCAATACATACATACATATTATACATAGAAAACACCCAGACCAATACAAACAGACATGTTCATGCACACAAATATTTGAACTGCCAGGGGATCGAACCCGGAACTCTTGGTGTAGTAGCCAAGGTGCTGAGTCGTCTTGGTGTAGGTACCACGGCTATGCCAGATATCGTCCCGTGAAACAGCAGTGTTATGCACTTTTGTAGCTAGTGAAATTACCGAGTATAAGAGACCTAACATCTATTGTCTCGGACGAGGGGTGCAGTGCGGCATTGATGGAGGATAAGAACTGTCTATCAGTTGTTGGTCACCTTCAATGCCGCTCCGTCAAGCTCAGGCGTATTACTTACTATCAGGCGAGCGTCCAGACCGTCCTGTACACTAATAACATAAAAAATAAAATCGTTACACCAAATGGGTCGTCAAATATAGTTTAATAAATTTAATATGTCTGTAACCAATACCTATTCGTAAGAGTTTAACGACTTCCAGCCTAAGATAGTATCATCCTAAGACTAGCGACTCAAGCTTCCGAAACACGTCGGAATTTGGGTTTCAATTTTTCGATATCCCATCCAATATTCAACCTTACAATAGTGACTTTACGTGCACGATCAACCGGACGCGCTACCCATAATCGAGCCTTCACTAACTTAAACAAAAATTCCAGCTCTTCGCGGATGCAATATGGCGACCGTCACCCAACCAACACATAAGGTTTAAATCTCGCGGCGCCCTGTTTCCGGTCATTCCACCATCAGAACTTGCAGTGCTGTTCAGTGAAGAGGATAACCAGCGAACGTTGAGTACGGACTTTACCAGTGAAGAGACGTATTATTCGTTGAAAGCCGACCAAAGGCCGACACTGCTTAGCGTTGCGCTAAGTACACCGCATGAAGGATTTAAGTAAGCGTGGGCTATATTAGATTTTTCTTATGTTATAAGAATGTCATGTCCGGTGGGTGTTCGGTCACCTGTTTTTTTAGTAGGGTGGCTTACAGCTATTGTTACAATGTACATATATAATAAATATAACAAGAAAGAGCCAATTATAAGCCTCCACAGTTACAAGTAACCATATATACAAGTCATCACAGTGCAGTTGTTACCTTTTAACGTAAAGATTTCGAGGCACTGAGTACTGCCGTGCAACTTTACGACGATGCTCGAGGCTTTGCAGCTTAGTGTCAGTCGGAGTAGGGTTACCAATGAAATAATCGCCAATATTCTCATTTATTAGTAACACAAGTATTAATTATTAGTCTCCTTAATGCAAGTGGAGTGGAGTAGTTCAAACAGCATCATCAAGGTGATTGCTGCCAGAGTTAACTGCCCCATCCAACGGCATTGCGTAGACAGCTATGGGTAGACGATAAGTCAGTCACAGTCATTTAGTATAAAAAACTATACTAACACATATAGATGGATAAAAAAGATGATTATTATTATAATAAATACCTTCGAAGGCACCTTGTGCTTGAATACACATAAGAAAAGAAAGAATAAATTGCGGATTAAAAAGTAAAAGAACCATGCTTGGGCATGAATGGACCGGCACGACCGGAGTGATACCAGTCTCACAAAAAACCGGTGTGACGCAAAGCGCCCGTTGTTTTTCGTTGAGAGATTGATGTTACCGGAGGCCTAAATCGTCTTTTCCTGTCTAAGATAAACAACTACAAACTAACTAGATACACAATCACGAAGAAACGTCAACCAAAAAATGTCTGAGCCGCATGACACATATAATATGTATAGTTATTGTTATATTTTGAACGTAAAATTAATCATTTCAATTTTGACCACTATGCGTCATATAATGTCATCATGACATGTAGCGAGCGACGTGATGTTATGAATGAAAATTCGGCCCAACTGACGTGATGGGCAGATTGTTGCCGCGGACACAATGAGATTGTGCATATATTTTGTTGATTGTTCATGTAAGTTTCCCGTCCCAATTTTTCGATTCGCTCTCCTTTTTTATATAATAATCTTAACATGTGTTACAGAGCAATGAAAGTCATAACTGAATTCGAAAACAACGACGTCAAAGGATCTCTTGTGACTGACTCACTAGAATATACAATTTCTGGTAAAGTGACATCTCGGGAGCCGTTAGAAGTAAGTAATTTTTTTTGTAAGTTACAGTACCTAGTCTACATTCTTCTGTATTGTTTCAATATTCGGAAACATCTTTAATGCAGTATTTTAAAGCTGAAACTAAAATAAGACTTTAATTTTGTATTCATAAAAACTATATCATATAAAATATGCGTTCCCAAATTCAAAAAGGGGGTGGATGGTATGTTTTGACAATTAAAAAATATGCATGGATGGATATGGATGGATGGTATGTTTAGACAATTAAAAAATATGCAAACTTAATGTTCAATGTGTTAAGTATAAATAGATATAAAAATTGTTATGGTAAAACTCAAATAATTAAATATATTTAAATTTAAACCACAGTTTTTTTAGACCTTTTTATATTCCGTAATGCCTGCTTGATTAAGGTGGCTTTTGGTAAGGAGATTTTTACTCCTAGAAATCGGTCCGCGTGGACATCATTGGGGAAGACATTCAGCTGTCTTCAACAAGACTTATTGGGTTGCTATGATGACAAGCTTCTTGCTTTAACTTAGGCTAGATCGTACGTATGCGTGTCAGCAAATATTCAATAATATTTTCTTTCAGATGTCCCTTGCCCTGGTCCCCAAAGGTGATGGCGGTCAAATAAACGTCCAATTAAGATTCGAATCCAAGCCTACGCAATATACGGTGACAGCAAATATATCTGGCGCGGTACATGCAACAGTTGAAGCTGGCGCTAGTATGGAAGCCAACTACACTGATATAAACTTTAAGGTAAGAATCTAACTGTAAAGGAAACCTGCGCACGCGTGCGAAGAGATTCAAAAGTTGTGCGGGAAGTCGGCCAATCCGCACTGGGCCCGCGTGGACGATTAAGGCCTATACAGGTAGGCTCGTGCTCCTCGGCGGGGACATAGAATAAGGTGATGATAAAGAATCTTAGGTCTTGAAGAAATTGCGAGATCATGGTAAGAAACAATGCTACTAATGGACACCAGGTACTCCGAAGAAGTGCTTTGCCAGCCTTTGAAAAGGGAAAAGGAAAAAATCTCCCTATTTTTTCCTTGTAAGAGGTTTTCGGTTGAGTGGAGGAGTTTAAAACATGAACCAGCTACACAATGTTTTATTGTCAAAACATTGTCCGCTATTGGGAAAGAGGTGCCAAGAACAAGTGAGGTTTATTTGAGTTCCAAAGGTTGTATACTAGGACCACTCAAATTCTACTCATATTTTAGAAAAGCCATTGCAAGGAGGTATGGTCAGTATCAAAACTGAACAACATAGCTGCCCGAACATTGTAACATAAATATACCTTTTTGTGGTCTGAAAAATTTCTTAGTTACAGCGTTATACATTTCATTACCAGAAGTCTGAAAAGCTGTGTTCAAAATCTGGTGTTTTCTATATAATTTTCTAAAATAAGGCAATAGGCAAGTAAATAAATTAATAAATTTAAGAATATTTCGAAGAAAATGAGGACTCTATGTTCCCATTTTACCCTGATTTAAAATCAGGTGTTACTGGGAAATGGCTAATCCCAGTTTGCCGCGATCGATGAAAAGCATTCGGGGAAACTGAAACAGACTCAAGGGAATTCAAAATACGATGTCAGTCATTTAAATGTCATTATGAAGCCCGTTTATCATAACTTGTATATATATTAAAGTATGATTTTCAGCTCAACTCGCCACAGATGCAAAACAAAGAGATCTACTTCAAATCGCACGTGGACCAATATCCGGGACTTAGGAGAGTTGTGTCAGTTGAGGCGGCCACGCCCCTAAAGCGGCTGAACTTCGTCAAAGGCGATGCTGATTTCATGTAAATATATTTTACTATCTCTGATTATTCTAGAGCGTCGGTGCCTCAATGGTGTGGACTGTCGCCTTCCTATCGGGAGGGCTGTGGTTCAAATCCCGCCACGTACCAATGTGTTTTCGAATTTTCAAAAATATATGTACGTTATCCGACGCTTTTACAGTGAAGGAAAACATCGTGAGGAAACCTTCATGCACGCCTGCGAAGAGATTCGAAGGTTGTGTGTGAAGTCGTCCAATCCGCACTGGGCCCGCGTGGACGACTAAGGCCTAATCACCCTATACGGGTAGGCTCGTGCCCCTCGGTAGGGACGTCTAATGAGCTGATGATGATGATGATGATATTTTACTATATGAACAGTATTAAATCACAATCTTAGATAAATAATAACCTAACTAGATGAACAAAATCACTTAAAAAGTGTCCGCGGCAAAATTACACCCATCCGTCAGTTGGGCAGAATTTTCATTCATATTCACGTTCATATTCATATTCACGCTGAGCAATGTTAGGTGTTTCCCTATGCGATAATGTCCGGAACGAGTACATCTGTAGAAGGACTAGATTGAATGACCTATAAACTACAAGATAAGTAAGTTGAACTGGCAGTTTGCAGGGCACATAGTGCGCAAAATGCGTAGAACCGATGGATAGGTTTTTAGTCTTTTCCGCCCCATCGGCCATCGGTCAAAACGTCAGTTAATACCCGTTACGGAGATAACAGGGAAAATTGCTAAGGCCAATGTCTGAGAATAAAACCACTATTAAACATGATATCCACGTTTCGCAGGTGGGTTATAAATAGCTGCCCCTATTCAATATTATGTACCTAAGTCACTTACGATACCCTCGGGAAGAGTAAGAGTGACAATTGCATTCAATTTTGCTGCCATCACACGGTACTGTAAGTTAATATTTATGAGCTTATATTGTATGTAAAATATTGTGTTTATCCAAATAACAGATTTGCTCCGAAAACGGGATACCTGCTCTGTAACTACGAACTGCCCATGATGAAATGGATGTGATCTGAAATGGAGTTTCTTGATTGGAGACCTCTTTATAAAGGTATGACAGAAATTGACCCTTATATAACTGGGAAGTTATGTCTAAAACCCGCACTCCACATATCCGCACAGCCCGCTATGGTGCCTCGTTCCCAATGTCCACCGCAAAGGAATTGAACTCTTTGCTTCCTTATGTGTTCACCGATTATTACAACCTGGACGTCTTCAAGGCAAGAGTGATTATATAGGTTGATTCTAGACAGGCATGATCCATTCTCGGCCGCATCATCACTTGCCATTAGGTGAGATGGCGGTCAAATGTGAGCCTATAAAAGATAAAAAAAAACTTATATTAATTGAATTTCATCCTAATACTCCAGATCGGGAGGGGAAACTGCGTATTGGCAAAGTAGGACGCCCACTGGCCCGTTGGGCCGACGACTTGCGAAAGGTCGCTGGTGGATGCTCCATGAGGAAAGCTAAGGACCGGGATATCGAGCGCAAAGTGGGGGAGAGCTTTGTCCAACAGTGGACTGCAATAGGTGGAAGAGCAACAGAGTAGTGGAGACCGAGTCATTGCAAGCGTAGAATAGGACGCCCTCCGGCCCGATGGAGGGACGACTTGCGAAAGGTTGCTGGTGGAGGTTGGACGAGGAAAGTGGAATTCAGGGATATCTAGACCGAATAGAGAGGAGACCCATGTCCAGTATGGACAGAAATAGGTTGAATGAGAACGTGCTGCTACCTCTCTGTTAAAAGTTTTGTCACTAAGCCGCCTTTTACGGCACCAGCTGATAGAGTAAGTATTGTGTTGTATTGTATTCTAATCTGCTGGCATCGTGGTATATTATGATCTACATATTTAAATCAGTAAAGGAGTGCTATTCCAGCAGGAACTGTACAATTTAAAGGAAACTATCATATTAAAAGGCCTCACGAATTTTCAGACCTCTTTCAATGTATATTTCTTTAGGCCATAGGTCATCAGCTAGTGAAGAAGATAGAGAAGAGCGTAGATTTGGACATCTATTTCGGCAACAGCAGTTTGCCCGATGGACTAGTCAAAACTGACGCTGGATTCAAAATGGACCTGGATAATATCTGGCAGTGAGTATTATTAAGTTTCTTGAGTGGAGACCACCGGAAAGCGAAGCTTAGGACGTCCACCGGAAAGATGATCGGGGTGACCTGATTAACGTTGCCGGAAAGCGCTGGATGCATATGACCTAAGATCGGTGCGTATGGAAAATATTGAAGGAGGCCTATGTCCAGCAGTGGACTTTCAAAGGCTGGAATGATGATGGTGATAATCAATGGGACGATTACGTCTAAACCGTAATCATTTCTAAACCTTGCCTTTTAAACATTAAAGGGTTCCAAGATCTCCCTTTCCTCTCTCTTTCCCCTTAGGAGGTATCCCTTCATTTACAACAATATGTAACTAAAAAGCACTATTTGTCTCTCATAATTATATAAGACGGGCTTCGGCACTATGAGCTAAGGCTGGTTGAGAAAAGCGGAAGATAACCCCAGTCTCCCGCTTTTCTCTACAAAACAATGCAGAATGGGAGAGACCTATTATGTACACACCAGTTTCCTGCGATGATCCTAGTTTATATGGGAAAAATATATTATTGATTGTTATTTCGAGAATAATCTTTTAAAGAACTAAAATTAATTAAATTAATTGTGTAATTTTCAAGGGCTAATTTTCAAGTTACAAAACAATCCTTTAAAAACTTGAGATACTAATGTTATCTAAATCAAAACTTTTAATCATATCAATGACATACAACATGATTTTTGCGTGACCTATTATGTCGAAGAAAAAAACGTTCGAATAAGAACGTTCTAATTTCTACGAAGGTGTTTACAAACGATTTAAGCTAAAACAATCTCTTGTTTTCAGAATCGGCGGCAACGCATCCTTTGGCTATATAATGGACCAACGTCTCAACTTGAGGATCAACGCCATCCTGCCGAAGCCAAACGTGGACGTTCACACATTATACATAGATGGAAGCCTGGGCACCCCCACTAACCCTATGAAAATATTGGATGCTGAATACAGAACTGACGTGACGAAGATTGTCACAGGAATCAAGGGAAATGTAAGTATTTGGTGATCGATGTGGTATAATGGATTGTGTGACGGTAACAAAACCAGGGTTCCGGGTTCGATTGCCATTATTTCTCATTATTTATTTCTCACAAAGAATATACAAACAATTCACTTACTGAAACAAACCTTAACATATAATAAATGACAAATTTATATGCAAGACATAATTATCATAAAAGTAAAACTCACTACCCTACCTAGTTTGGAGTCGCAAAAATATGCCTCGATTGTCTCAAATTTGTTGTTAGTCAAGTCGCACCGAGTGACCACGGATTTAAAGCGCACGGAGCGTACTTGCATGTATATGCATTGAAGTTTAAATACTTTAAAATATTTGTGGATGACGTGATAGATAATGCATATTTATTATTAAGCCTTTAATTTTTTATCTTAATGTTAAAATATTACCTGAAATATCTATTTATTTTAAATTTAATTTTACAGGATCAAATTCAATTCTCAATATTTTTGGTAAGATTGATACTAGATATACTAGTTTAAATACTCTTTTTCCAGGTCCTGTTGCTTCCAGAGAGTCTAGATACAAACTCAACTGTAACTTGGACTTCCAACGCTATGTACCAGAAAGTACACAATTTCGTTTCATACAAATGGGATAACAACAGTTCCCACTTCGTTGACTACACACTAAGGTCTCCGCTGTATGACAACGTGGACACTTTCAAGATGAAGGGATCGTACCAGAAAGACATGGTGCATAATTATAAAATAATCAAGTGAGTGGCACCAATACGTAACTTCGAAATGTTCCAACAATTATTTTAGGGGTCAATAAGTTAATGATGAACAAATAATGTATAATCTGTTGGATTCTGTCCGTATTAAGTAATCAAAGTTTAAGGTATTACGTGCTATTACAAAAATTATATGTGGAGGTGTATGCGTTTGTGATTGTATGAATGTTTTTTAGTCGAAGGAAACAAAGGTTTAGTTTCAGTAAAATTAAAATAAAACTTTATTCAATGAAGATCCTTAAAGACACTTATGTATGTTAAATGAAGCTACCACTGGTTGAGACTGTTTTCTAAATGTATAGTCAATATCGAGTCGTCTAGGTATGTACCATCGCAGTGCCAGATCGTCCTTTGAAATAAAAGTGTTATGCTCTTATATGTTTCGGGTCAAGGGTACTGTAGCTAATAAAATTACCGGGTATAGGAGACCTAACATCTGTTGTCTCGGGTGACGGGGGCAGTGCGGCATTGATGGAAAATAATAACTGTCTATCAGTGGTTGGTCTCCTTCAATGCCGTTCTGTCATGATCAGGCGTATCACTCACCATCATGTTACGTCCGACCGTCCTGTACACTTTATCACATAAAAAAAATCCAGCGATATGAAACCTAACATCATCGCAGGGCGGTGTTGACGATGACTAATCAGTTTAAGTAGTGACATCTTCAATACTGCCCTGGTAGGGTTAGGCGTGTCATTTACCACCAAGTAAGCGAACTGATCTTAAAACTGCGGGATTGGTTCATAAGTTCAAAGTCACTCAACGCGCAATGGATCGAGCTATGCTTGGAGTCTCTCTTAGGGATAAGATCAGAAATGATTTAATCCGTAAGAGAACTAAAGTTACCGTCATAGCCCGCCGGATCAGCAAGTTGAAGTGGCAGTGGGCTGGTCACATATGTCGCAGAACCGATGTCCATTGGAGCAGACGAGTTCTGGAGTGGAGACCGCGTCTCGGCAAGCGTAGCGTAGGACGCCCTCCGGCCCGATGGACCGACGACTTGCGAAAGGTTGCTGGTGGAGGCTGGAAGCGGAGGACCGGCATATCTGGCGCAAAATGGGGCAGACCTATGTCCAGCTGTGGACTGCGATAAGTTGAAGAAGAGCGAACTGATCGTCTCGAGCATTTTATGACATATAAAATTAATCTTGACCATGCTTTGTTATTTCAGAGGAGTGATGCACCGACCCGGTGACAGTCGAATTGGTGAAGTAGACGTACGGTATGGTGGTATCGTACATTCCGACGGACATTTCAACCTTAGCACGCCGTTCCGACGCCTACCATGGCTCAAGTCTATATTCAATGTCAGTATTTTTTTCAAATGGTTTATATTTTGCCCAACCAGATGGACCGATGACCTGGTCAAAATGACAAATATCAGATGAATGGCGACTGATAGGGATTGGTCTGCATGGAGCTTATTGGGGGAAGTTTCGATCAGCAGTTAGGATGTATATATATTTTATTTGAGCCCGATGACCTGCACAACAAGTATTTAAAATACATATCACAGGCATCAGTCTCTCATAAACTACAAAATAAGTTGTAAACCTTGTGATAAAATTTTGTTTTCCTTAATTTTTTTGTGTTTCATCATCATCAGCTCATTAAACGTCCCCACCGAGGGGCACGAGCCTACCCGTATAGGGTGATTAGGCCTTAGTCATCCACGCGGGCCCAGTGCGGATTGGACGACTTCACACACAACCTTCGAATCTCTTCGCAGGCGTGCATGAAGGTTTCCTCACGATGTTTTCCTTCACCGTAAGAGCGTCGGATAACGTACATATATTTTTCAAAAATTCGAAAATACATTGGTACGTGTCGGGATTTGAACCTCAGCCCTCCCGGTAGGAAGGCGACAGTCCACACTACTGAGCCACCGACGCTCTAACTAGCGCACGACTACGCTTTTTGTGTTTATGATGAGAAAATAAACTTGATTTTTATTTATTTTACTAGCGGTTCCCCGCTGTATTACTCGCGGCTATATTCCCCCTCAGTAAAACATAACCTAAAAGCGCGCAGAACACATTGCTTTATTTTTCTAAAATAAAAAGTATTTTCTTAATTACAAGTAGCCAAAGTTTTCCTTTTAACATCAGCTATCTGTCAAGAAAGTCCAAATCGGTCCCACCGTTTCAGAAATTACCCGGAACAAACAGACAGACAGACAAAGATTTAAAAAAACATAGTTTTTGTGCATGCACCGTATATACGGTGGTAATATATATATATCAAATGCAAAAAAAATATTTCAGTATAACAATCAGGAATTCCAATTTTATTTATATAAAAAAGATAGAGCGCAGAACAATTTATACCATAACGAAAATACTACATATTCCAAATAGATTTTTTCCAAAAAAGGGAAATTTACCTTAATTATGATGATTATAATAAAATATTTTGGCCCATACTAGGTACATCAATTTAGTAGCGTGAAAAGTGAAAACTTACTCTTTTGACAGAATCGTAGTGGTAGATTTTACATTGTTTTTTTTTGTTTTAATTTATTATTATCTTAAAGTACCAAGACGGGTACTATATATCTACCCAATCTTAAAAAGTGTAATATAAATTAATTTGACTTTGTATACACATAACGTATTATATCATTTAGACTGATAATTATATATTTTTTTAGATTAACTACAAAGACGAAGAATCGGACAACGTAGTGCACCTGTTTTGGTCGAACAAAACCGCCTCAATAAATACAACGCATCGGTACACACCTCAAGAGAAAGGCTTTACTCAAATCGGAACAGTGTCACTTTCGGTTCCATTGAATACTCAACATCTTGTTAGCACCGAATATTACTATGTACAATCAGACAAATGGAGCAATGGAAATGCAACAGTGGATTTGGATCGAGAGAGGTTCGTTAAAGGATCATTCAAACAGATCCTAAGTAAAAGCGAAAGGAACCTAGATTTGGCTACAATGGATATAGAAGTAGAGAATGTTCATACGCCTGTCGGTGTGAAATATATACACGAGTTTGATACTACAGGAAATGTGGTAAGTTGCTGTGATTGGCTTAGTTTTAAATATAATACAAAATATTTATGTCCATAGCATTGATTACAATTAGAAACTTAATACATAATGAAATTAGAACAAATGAACTTAAAACAATGTATTTGAATAGCTAATTTTGAAATTAATTACCTTTCATCTCACATTCATTTCAGAACGTGAATTGTATTACACCTCCATACACGATGTAATTGTAATGCCAACCAATTATAAACTTTAACATCCAGGTCATAACATTTGAAATTGCATTCTCATTTCACCACCACAACGCGCCCGATTTATTGCAATGCCACCGATTATAAACTTAAACATTTTCTACATAATATTCAATATCGCATAACTCTCATCAATACAGTAATAAAAACGCACATTTCAGGACGTCACAACCCGCCCGATTTATTGCAATGCCAACCGATTATAAACTTAAAGATCTCCTACATAACTTTCAAAATCACATCAGTATAGCGTGCGTATACATTACAGGACGTCAAACAAGCAACTGTTTTCCACCTCCACAACGCAACAAAGTTCAACGTGACCGGCAAACTGGACGTGTTCACGTATGAAATAGGCAAGAACATGGAGCTCACGGCGATACACGGCAATCGTACTTGGACCTTCGAGAACAAGTACGAGGCGGTAGACAGAGAACTGAAGCAAGGGAGCAAGGTTAAATGGGCGGAGGATGTGTGGTTGAAATACGACTTGCTGGTGACTAATATGACGACGGTAAGTTGGATAGATTGCAGCAGATTAGTGTAGGGTATGCAAAGCGAATGACACATATCGCAAAAATAATGAATAATGTAATTTTTTGTCAATTTGAGTGCTGTTGATGACAGCAGATCGCCTATGGTTTCAAATATGTAGAGGAAAATGGGCGAATAAGTGGGAATCATTTAATATGTTGGTTATTTTCCGAATTGCCTGGACGCAAAGGGCATGCACTGTTTATTTGCATATGTGGAGTGCACGACAATTTCGGTCTAATTTCGGTCTTTGATCAGTGTGGGTTGCCAGTAATTCATAGGTGCAGAAACTGTCCTGCACCTATGAATTAGGTATTTAGTTGTTTGTTTTATGGTATACTAACAGATCACTGGATTTGTTAGTCTACCATAAAACAAACAATTAAATTGATACATTCGTCTATTTTGTACCTGGGATGACACGTTTTAAACACAGTTGCCATTTGCCATCAGATGGCCAAACTAATAAGTTTTCACAAATGTTTCATCACCTTTAAACAACCGGTAATCAACCTTTTCCAGGACGAAACAGAATCCCAACAAATAGTGATGAACGTGTGGTATCCAATGCGTTCGTTTAACCTGCTAGCTTTATACCGACTTCAAGATACTATGTTAGACGGCAACGCCCGCCTCAGTTGGAACGTGCGAGATGAGAACAAGACTGCGGAACTGAAGGGTCGATGGGAGAACCCGCCTATAGCTGAGGGCAACCTTCATAACATCGACTTGTCGCTTTCCCATCCTTCTTTTAGAAAGGTAATGTAGATTAAATAAAATATTTAATAAGGTTTAAAAAATATATTTAAGTAAGTAGTAAAGTTAATGAAAAATGAAAATATGTTTACTTATATTATAAATGTTATTGTATTTTTTTACCTCTTTAAGTTATAAGTTGCACATGTACCATAACAATATAAGTGACTACAAAGTTTATTCAAATTAAAGTTTATTTATGTTATGATTATGACTATTTTAATCTAATGTTATGTTAAATAATGTTTTGACACTCATTAGTTCTCATTGCAAGCCTTAATTGAATATATGGATTTTGTCTTTGACTTTACATAAATCTGTCTTAACACTTAGTGACTAATAATAACTTAATTCAGAGAAACATTTTATATTTAAATTATATGCTATTCCTATTGTAATGGTAACCGTAACTGGCTTAAATCTAAATTATATTGTTTCAGGATGTAAGCCTAAAAGGCAATTACATAAGCACTCCAGAAATCATGTCTAACGTATCTCTGGAACTTCAATACTCGGACTATGAAAATGAGTACCTTAAACTGCGCTCTATACTGACTGACAACTCGAACGGACCTATAAGAGATTACAATTTGCCTTAAAATGTACCCACCCATCTACCAATTTAGATCTGGACATGAAATCGGATATAAATATACATAGCAGATGGTACTACTTCAATAATTATTATAGATTCCAAAAGTCACTCTTCTATGAGAAGTTAAGGCATAATACGTTGCTGATAGATATGATCAACAGTGCGGTTCAATGGGAGGTAAGTTTTTTGTATAACAGTTCATCCAGCTCGAAGGACCAAGTGCATTTATGACTAATTTTAAATAAACTTGCTTTTTTTATTTGAAATTAATAGATAGTGATTGTCTTTTACTATCGAACTTAACTTTAACGAAACTTTAAAAAACTCTGGTGAAGTTTCATTGTGAAGAATAGAGCATTTCATAATTTAAATTATTAAGTTTGAAAGTTTTGGGTAGAGATCGCTTAAAGTGACTACCGATATGGATTTTTTCTAGTGTTATGTACATTAAAAGAAAAATCATTACGTGAAAAACAAATAGGGTTTTTTTCGAGTATTTTCACATTTTAAACAACGTTTTTTAAATAATCTTTTATATAAAATAAATCAATTCTTAAATAACTCTCAAACTGTTCCAGCGTACCAATGAAACATACTTCTACAAAGTGAACGGGACGTGGGATCTGACTTACCCAGATTACAAGGCGATGACTACAGTATTGCGTCCGACAGGCAACGACACAGGCCTAGCTGTACTCTCTATGAAAGACAAATCTTTAATAGCCCATTACAATAGTTCTGATGGTAAGTATCTTAAGTAATTTCTCCAGCCGAATTCTCTATAATTCTGTGTCAAATGTACCTATCATAGTTATGTATATGGTAAAGCTATGTTATCATCATCAGCTCATTAAACGTCCCCACCGAGGAGCACGAGCCTACCCGTATAGGGTGATTAGGCCTTGGTCGTCCACTAATCTCTTCGCAGGTGTGCATGAAGGTTTCCTCACGATGTTTTCCTTCACCGTAAGAGCGTCGGATAACGTACATATATTTTCGGAAATTCTAAAACACATTGGTACGTGTCGGGATTTGAACCTCAGCCCTCCTGGTAGGAAGGCGACAGTCCACACCATTGAGCCACCGACGCTCTATAGCTCTATAGTTTTGGCCTAAATGCTGCAGTGTTATCATTGGCAAGTATATCTTTATCTATATCTACTTGTACTATTATTATCGCTATTGGTCTTTTCTGATTTTTAAAATCGCTTATTATTTTGTTTTTGATTCCTACAATTTTTGTCGCGTATCTTTAACGGTATTACATCAAGAATGAGTTATTTATATAAATATTTGGCGTATTTTACTAATTATTCAAGCTATCCTAATTCTGTATTACAGACATTTCATACCACATCATCGGCCGTATCATCGACACGCGCTCAGCAAAGTTGGCGCGTGGCGTGACTTCGATGACGTCACACAATCGACCTAGCTTCGTATATCCGTCTGAACCATTCGCGACTCCTCACCAGCTCGCTAGTATGGCGACCGGAGATATTCTCCGAAGTGAAATCAACAGCTGTATACACACTGAAGGCTTTGTACGGAACAATCAATGAGACCCTGGTGATCATCAAAGAAATGCCAATGGAAGCCCACTTGGCTCTGAGGAACATCTGGGCTGATGCCAAACCCAGGATCAGAGATTTCCTGGACGATTTGAACGACCTACACGTGATCAAAGATGATTTAGATGAGTTCCAAAAGTTCTTGAACGAATCGTACAGTGCGAACGATTTTTACGTTAAAGACGTAGTTGAATTTACATACTACGTGCTAGACGAAATGGCTATAAGGAACCATTTGGAGAGTTTACCCGGTATAGTGAACGACATGTGGGGTATGATGGGAAATACGAGTCAATCGATCAAGCAAAGTTTGACATACGTAGCGGAAACTATCAGAATGGCTTATACGAACTTTTTGGAATCTGTGAATAAAGTTTTGGAAGCGGATTCATGGAATTAGTTTCGGATAGGCTTGAAGCAATGATAATGCAGTACGATACGTTTGTGAGGGACATGCATATGAGATTGCTGGAGTATTGGGAGGAGACTTGGGTGAATGCAACATCGCGGTTGTATAGTTATTGGCACGAATTACTCAAGTCTATTGAGCCGTTGTTCTTCAAAGTATTGTATTACACAGAGTCCTTTGTTGTTACTATTTGGAAGGGGGTGATGGATTTCTTCTACAACAGAACGCAAGAGTTGACCGATTCGCCGTATTTCAACTACGTATCTACTTTTAGTCAAGAGTTTGACAAGTAAGCTTTATATTAATTGAATTATTCTTAGTATGAAACCTATTTAGAGGTTAGTCATTATTAAAAGTTTTTAACCAAATATATTTTAGAAAACGCTCAATTTTTACGTTACTATAGAATTTAGCATTAATTCATTTGTTTTACTAAGTACTCAAATATAGAATGGTAGATATATTTTTAGCGATCAAATAATATTCATCATTATCATCAGCCTAAAACGGCCCACTACAGTGCACAGGCCATCCGGCACAACATAATTAAATATACGTACCTCATAAACTTAGGTCTTACTTGTTCAGCAATAATAAAAAAATCAAATAATTTTTCTCCCCACAGATTCTACAAAGACCTAATGAACAACGACTTTGTCACAAACATAAAGAAATACTCAAAGAAATTGTTCAACGTGGTTTGGGGCAAGATAGAAAAATACATACCGTTCAAGGAAGAGATAATGCAACTGTATGCTGAATTCAGCAATGCTGGCAGAGTTTCCTTAAGACTAAGCAAGTCGTCTACGTCAGGGATAAGGTGAGTCAATCTCTGAAACATTATTGTTTCTAAAAGAACAGGCCTTTCTATACTTAGTTCTAATAAACATGACTTGCATACTTAGATAAACAATGAACGAGATGCACAATCTCACTCAAAAATTGTCCGCGGAAAAATTATGCCCATCAGTTGAGCAAAATTTTTATTCATAATAACATCGCTCGCTACATGTCATACTGACATTGTACCTTGCTCATGCATTCAATTTTGTACGCTTTTAAGGTCAAAATTTTAATAAATAATTCTGTCATAAATATAACTTGTGTCCAGCTTCTGGGACATTTTTTGGTTGATATTTATTCGTGATTATGCATCTACTTAGTTTATTGTTCATCTAAGTTTGAATAATTGTAATTTGTTCTCACTGTATAGCAAAGGATTAGATATGTTAAATCATACATAGCGTTACTACTATCTACGAACTCACATGATCGCAACTTAATCATCCTTACCACGTCATGCAAGAAAAATCGCTGATATTATTCAACTTAAGATATCGATAAGTAAAAGCCACATGTATTTTCTCAGTCGAGGAAGGCCCTACCTTCCACGCTGGAAGGAGTTGGCGAGGGTATATTAGAGTTAGTACTGCCAAACATTTTATTGGTAGCCTTTACAACTAAAATTTCACGGTCTCCATGCCACAACACAAATACAAACACAGGCAGACACACATACGCGAAAAAACATTCGCCAGTGTCCTCCCTCACTAATTTGTCCTTTGTTTTCATATATGTTAAGTTCAATTGTATCTGACAGTTTATAATTTTCAGTGCACAGAGGCATACGTTCGCCTCAAGTGGTGGTACGACTATTTCCTCATCGGCGAATCCTTGGATCGTGTGGGTGAAATACTTTATGCGAAACTGACGGATATGGCCAAGACTGCGTTGCAATACGAGGAACTGTGAGTTTATAATATACCCAAATGCTTGCTCATAAATATATGAGTTGATGATATAATGATTTAAGTAGGTACCTGTATCCGAAAGAGACAAGTGGTCTGCGCATAGATTGAGCTTCCCACTCAATCTCTCGTTTTAATTACGTTGTGAATCTTTAGCAGCTCTGGTATGGACATAGTCTGAGTATTCACAGGTTTAAAGTAACTCAGTGGGCGAGAGCTATGCTCAAGATAATTTTAAGGATATAACCAGAAATGTTATTCGTGTGGGTTCAAAAATTACAGACATAGCTCGCCGGATCAACAAGTGAAGTGGGCCTGCCACGTATATTGCAAAACGATAAACGATGTTCGTTGGAGCAGACGAGTTCTTTTTTATTTACATTTTTAAAACCTTTTGAGTGCCAGAGACGCCATAAAGCGTCATAAACTATATATTTTTATTTGTGTATGGATTCCTGGCAATCAATGGGTTAATAAGCTTATGACTGAAAAATAATGAAAAGGAAAAACTTATCTTTTTCTATTTTTTCTGTAAATGTTTATTGTTTGTTCCTGTTATTGTGTCCTGTTGATGTGTGAGTCTTTATTAGCAAAATTAATTGTTTATTTCTTTCTATATCGTATATTTTTTACAGGCACCGAACACCAAAGACCCACTTCGTGTTCGATCCGCGCGAAGGCACTATACTCTTAGAGCAGAAACTGCCAATGTCCTGGCACGCGTTTAACCGTACGCCGGACTTTAGCGAGATCAGCGAGTACCGAGCCGTGCGAGACTTTATTGACGAATGGCTGAATACCAATCACAGCTGTGGAGCTATTACTACGAGATTCGACCTTATTTGGACCTTAATAACGTGCTTCCGCCGTTTGCTGGTGAGTTTATTATTATGGAGGGTGTTCAGGGTGTAAACACAGACCTGTAGTTACCATGAACTTTTGTGACTTGTTTCCCTTTTTAAAGTTCGTGTAAAATTTGGGCAATACCCTTTGCCCAACATTATAGATTTATTATTTGGGCAATAATGGTAGTTTCCTAAGTGGATGTTAGGTTACGTGGTGTAGAAATCTAGGTTCTGCCATTGGAGCAGTCGAGATCTAGACACAAACTATACAATTTAGATAAGTTACAGACATTTATGTTTTAAAGAGAATCCTTGAATTTTATTTTACATTTTCTACCTTTATTATTTTTGTCTTTACTTTGCAACACACAACACAACAGCAAATCTTTATCATGCGTTACATGAGAAGAGAGGGTGTCGAAATTAGCAAAAGTTGCGTTACGTAATAAACTTGAACGCTCTCTCTCCCACAAAACAATAGTTTCATAAGTATGATATGGTGATATTGAATGATGGTTCAGGATATGTTCTGTTAACCCTTCGGCCGCCAATGACGCCTTAAGGCGCCACACATAATAGATTTTCAATTGTGTCTGGATTCCCGGCATTCAATCGGTTGAGTTGTATAGAATTTAAAATACATGTGTTTTTCACAGGTATGGCAATAATGACGGGCCAAGGCACACTGGTGACGTTCGACAAGCGAGTGGTGTCGGTAACCGAGGCGGGCACGTTCCTACTGAGCAAGGAGTACCGGCGCAGCGGGTTCGTAGTTCTGCTGCAGTCGGCTCGCGCTCGATACGACTTACGGGTGCTGACGCGACGGGCCGACGTCCGCGTCGATTTGTATAATGAGGTATGCTGTTATAGGTTTGGTAGGATTATTTCAGTCCCCTGTGAGAAACTGCCCGAGTATAAGGGCCCTGGGTCAAAATTCCGCGATTTTTAAAATACGCTAATAGGTTTGTCAAAAGTCACTGTGATTCGGGTATTAGGCCAAGACTTCAATTCCACTAATTTACAGTACAACTCTTATCCAACCGACTTTATTTTTTTCCTGGCACCAAAATAATGATTTAAAAAAGGTGTAGGTAAATTTGGTATTCCAGTGCAACTTTAATATTAATGGTTTAAAATTATAATTATATAGTAGAATGAATTGACTAATGGTGTTACCAATTAAAATCTATACTAATATTATAAAGCTGAAGAGTTTGTTTGTATGTTTGTTTGAACGCACTAATCTTAGGAATTACTGGTTCGATTTGAAAAAATATTTCAATGTTAGATAGTTTATTTATCGAGGAAAGCTATAAGTTATATATAATCACGCTACGAGCAATGAAGAATGTTTCAAAATCGGGGAGAATTTTTCATACTTGGTAAAGCCATGTATGAGAGTATTGTTCCCCTTTTAAAGGTCTCCAAAAAAGCCCGCGACAGCATATGTCTATCTTTTAAGGTTAGCTCGCTATAACATATTTTGTGAAAAAAAATCCTTTATTTGCGAAGGTGTGTTCATATTCATTTATTGCGCATATGATGGTCTTATAATATTAGTACAGGTTTCTCAACATGACCTGCCCTGTCAGGGCATTGCAACATTTGTGAGGTATTTAAAACTAAGGCTACAGTTTCAGAGCGCCGAATACGTTTAACATTAATTATATTTATTTCCATTTCAACCTTTTTATTTTTTCAGGGCTACTTCTTGTATCTTGGCTTTTTTTTCCCTTATGTTAACGTTTCTTATTCTGTCTCTTTTCTTTGAAATGAAATGGAAGTGTCGGGACACATGATAAGAGGAAAGGATAAGTGGAACAAAATAGTAACACAATGGTATCCAAGGGAAGGGAAAAGGAAAAGAGGGAGACAATAAAAACGATGAGACGATATCAGGCAGGTGGCTGGGAAAACATGGCGTAGAGTAGCCAGAGAGAGATTAGAATGGAGTAGGTTGAAGGAGGCCTTTGCTAACTAACAAACGGACTTACAAAAAAATAAAAAACACTATATACATAAAAATTAGCTAATTAAGTAGTATTAGTCAAAGAAACTTATGTATCTCAACTGTTATATATTTGTCCGAATAAAAGACTTATTATTAATTTTAATATTATATATTTATTTAATTCTTTTTGTATCACAGCGAGTGACGAGCGGTGGATCGGTGCTGAACCTGCCTTGTATAGTAGACGAGTTTGTCGTGGAGAGACAAGCGGAGGAACTAACGTTGACAAGTCGTGCTGGTCTTGAAGTTCATTGTAACTTTAGATTCCGCACCTGCAAGCTACAGGTCGATGGTACGTATTCTTTCTTTGTAATTATGCTTAAAGCGTCGGTGGCTCATTGGTGTGGACTGTTGCCTTCCAATATGGTGGGTGCATGTTCAAATCCCGTCCCGTACCAATGTTTTTTTAAATTTTCTAAATTATATGTAGTTACGTTTAAAGACGCTCTTACGGTGAAGAAAAACATCGTGAGGAAACCTGCGTACGCCTGCGAAGAGATTCAAAGGTTGTGCGTGAAGTCGGCCAATCCGCTCTGAGCCTGCGTGGACGACTAAGGCCCCTCTGTGGGGACGTTTATGAACTGAAGATGATAAATTTATATGATTTGATATTATATTGGAATCTCTACAACTTTATGTTTACTGCCTCCGTGTTCTAGCGGGTACAGGGTTCGAATCCCATAAGGAAAAGTCACTCTTTGCGAAGTATTTCTTGTTTGGTAAGGACATCGCAGGCTGCATCACTTGGTTGTCCGAAAAGATAGATGATTTTGTGCTTCGGGGGGTACGTTAAGCCGTCGGTCCCAGCTACCATCTTAGGATGGTAGTCGTTAAAACCCACGAAACCGCATTTTTTTTATTTATTTATTTGAAACACAATTTTATATTACACACGAAAAATTGCATTGGGTCCGCGTGTTGAGTTACGATCCAGTCTCCCCATAGCTATACATATATATGGGAAGTGGGAAGTAATGTGGAAAGGCATGTGCCCTACAGTGGGCCGTTATAGGCTGATGATGTCTACTGTGTTATTTTTTATCAATTTAGACTTTCTTTCTGGTGTATTGGTTGAAACGTCGCTATTACACCAAGGGTTCCGGGATCCCCGGGCAGTACAAACATTTGTGTGCATGAACATGTCTGTTTGTAATTGTCCGGGTGTTTCCTATGTATAATATGTATGTAGTAACAAAAAAAGTATATCGGTGTGTTTATCCGTTGTTTAGTATCCAGGCTAATGCTTAGGTTGGAGCTAAATGGCCCTGAGTGAATGACAGTGGATATTTATTTATTTAAATTATATTGAAACTGTTAGAGTTACTAAAATAAATAAATAATCACAAACGCTCAATTTTTAAATTAGGTTGGCACTACGCTTCACTGGGCGGTCTACTCGGTACATACAACAACGAGCAATACGATGAATTACTACTGCCGAACGGTACCCTGACCAGTTCCCCGGAAATCTTCAGCCGAGGATGGATGATAGAGCCGGCACCCCAGGGAACATCGGCGGAACCCGTGCTGCGTGATGAGAAGGGAAACGACACGCAGTGCGACAAATTCTTCCAGAACAAAGTGTCGCCGTTGCATCCGTGTTTCTCCGTGGTAAATATACAGTTCTTTTTATTTATTTAATTGAAGAGGAGGCAAACGAGCATACGGTTCACCTGATGGTAAGTGACACCGCCACCCATGAACATTTGCAAGACCTCAGGTACCAGATATGCGTTGCCGGCCCTTTAAAAGTGTGTACGCTCTATTTTTTTAAGGACGCCAGGTCGTATGGTCCTGAATAATGATAATGAATAAACTAAATTGATGCAATCACGTTGAAATATCAACCAAAAAATGTTCGAGCCGCTTGACACATACGTTATGACTTTTTGTTATAATATGTCATCAACGTGTCATTGGTAGAGCGTCGGTGGTTCAGTGGTGTGGACTGTCGCCTTCCTACCGGGACGGCTGAGGTTCAAATCCCGACACGTACCAATGTATTTTCGAATTTTCGAAAAATATATGTACCTTATCCGACGCTCTTACGGTGAAGGAAACATCGCGAGTAAACCTTCATGACGCCTGCGAAGAGATTCGAAGGTTGTGTGTGAAGTCGTCCAATCCGTACTGGGCCCGCGTGGACGGCTAAGGCCTAATCACCCTATACGGGTAGGCTCGTGCCCCTCGGTGGGGACGTTTAATGAGCTGATGATGTGTCATTGGTCGATTCAAAAGATTCTAATTTTACTATTTGATTTGATTTTATGATACATTTAATTGTTTAAATAATTAAAGACGTTTTTACGCAGTTTTGTTTTTTTTAGTAAGAAGCTAGCGAATGTTTCATTTATTTAGTATTTTTAATGCTTAAAGCGTATTTTTAAATGTACGAGATTCGGAAGTCAAAGTACGAGATTTTTGGCTGCTTATGTACGAGGAATTTTGTTTCGGGGTTGGCAACCCTGGGTATATATAGGTCTATAATTCTGTAACTTAACCCATAAATGACTAATTTATGTGTGGACAGATGAGTGCAGCGGCGTTCCACTCGGAGTGTATATCGGGCGCGTCGGCGTGTGCGTTGGCCAACGCGTACCTACAGCTGTGTGCACACCAACATGTACCCACACACGTGCCCGACCATTGTCTGCAGTTCGTATATAAACTAATTTATTTATTGAATACATTGCCTTACAAACTAACAAAATTAATCCAAAACGTTCACGCACAGTTATATTAACAGAATAATTAAAATGCAAAATAAATATATTGTTAGTAAAAGATATGTCACGTCTAAAGCTAAATTAAGCGTATTATATGTCATTTCAATTAAATCTACAATGTTAATTTTTTTACGCTGCAAATTGACAATTATACCTGTAAAGTCACATATATACCCAGTTATTAATATTACAAACTTACTAGGCAATTGGGAAAATAAAATACGAATTGAACAGATAAAATTATCTCTATTATAATTATTAATATAAAAATACGTCGATGCATTATAATAATAATATTTATTTGTTCCTTCTCTCACATAGACATACAATATACAAGGACTTACATTAAATCGATTCAAAATTGTTCTTCAACAAAATCGATATGTATTTCAAATCGAATAGATTTCCCTTGTTTTGTTATTTTTAATCTATCTTAGTATTAAAATACATGGTATGTCTATTTCTCCACATTTTTGTCAGATCAAAAATGTTAAAGGTGGTTTGAATGTGCACAGTTACGGATAACCGTAAACTACAAATCACCACGGAACTAGGAAGAGGAAGGAAAGGATTTTTGTTATCACCACTTTTTCAGCGTTATACTCCCATTGCTGAACCAAAGTCTCCGGTAATTAATTCACCGCGGATCGATCCTTACTGATCCTTAACAGTCGACATCCATCTGCCACCCGCCACCTCAATAAAGTGATCGGGCCATCTTCGAAGTTAGCCTATTAATATAGAAGATGGAAAAAGGTTCTATTGAAAATGCTTCGAAACTTGCAATAGTCCATTTGAAAAACTTTCACCGTTGGAAAGTTACACAATCCTCGGATGTCATAAGCTATTATATTTACGAAAATATAGTTCCCTTACTTAAACTGTAACTGTGTGAGTGTGTGACTCGTAAAATAAATATGATTATGTAAAAATGTTCTGTCTAGATGTACAACACCCAACGGCGACATAGTGGAAGAAGGCACATTCTATAAAATGGAGAACGTTGCCAACACCACAGACGTGGTGTTCATAGTGGAAGCGCAGTCCTGTAACAAAAATATTCGCAAACGGAAGAATATCGAACTATTCATTGAAGCTTTCGACAGTCGACTGCAGGGCAGCGGGATTACTGATAACAGGTAAACTAAAAACAATGAATATATTAAAATAATAATTATATAAAAAAAATACTATGCGTTCAACCCATGTCGCCACGCAAACTTCAAGGACCGGTCGGATGAACTGGTGATCACCAATCGAGACTATAAATCTTCTATGTCAGGTTGCATACATAACATTTATGAAATCATTGTTTACCCATCCCTGACTGTCCCCACGCTTAGATAAGTCTGGTAAATAAGAATCACCCCCACCCACCCAATCTGGGATGAAATGGGAGAGCTTCTCTCTCTGCTACGAGTCCGAATTTATTCTTTATACACATAAATATAATACGGTAAATACAGCAAAACAATATTTTTAAAATGTTTGTCTGTCTGTCTGTTTGTTCCGGGTAATCTCTAAAACGGCTGGGCGGATTTGGACGGGACTTTTTTTGACAGGTAGCTGATGTAATAAGGTAAAACATGGGCTACTTATATTTTAGAAAATCTTTTTATTTTAGAAAGTATAGCAATATAGTGCTGCGCAATTTTTAGGTTATGTTTTGCTGCGGGAGAGTATCTTATACCGCGGGGAACAGTAGTTACAACTATAAATAACTTTGTAGGTACGCTGCAGTCGGCTTCGGCGGTCAAGGTGTCTACAGCCGCCCTCGCGCGATCTACGTCGACAACCAACTGTTTGCCGACGCTATTGATATAGCCAACCATTTTGATGCCATTACTATTGGTAAGTACTTCGACTTCATGTATCTACTAAAGAACCATTTTGGATGGTTTTGGGCTTCATCCTGAACGTCCCATTCTGCATCATCCACCTCAAAATAATTTTCTGTTTCGGTGTTTGATGGCTCTTCTAATGCTCTGACCTCACTTTCATCCATTAACCGATGTCTTATATCTTCCTCAACACGCAACGTTTGGAAGCCATGTTAAAAACTACAAAAAAAAGCAAGCCTCTTTAGCAGAAAAAAATTAACCTCTATAAATTATTAGACGCAAACCCTAACCATTCGTCAGAACGACGACTATTTTACCCACCAGGCTCTATCGTTAACCGATAGAGTCTAGAACACTATTAACAACTAAATTAAAAAACTCGTTGATCGGCGCGCGCTTCTAAAAGAAATAACATTTTTAATGTGGAGTACTCATCGAATCGACGAAGGTTAGGTGTCTAGGGTTAAATGTCCCCTGCCTCCTATAATGTTTTCCCGCGGACGGATCGTTTCGAGTTGTTATGTGAAACCTCGGTTATACCGAACAAAGACAATTAAATTGTGTAAAAACCTCGTTTATACCAAATAAAGATATTTAATTGTATATAGACAAAGCGGACGCAGTAACAGCAAATAGTAGTCGGCGAGTGGACCCATTCGCAGCATTGAGTTTCGCGACAAGACTGCCCCTCAGGCCGGCGGCTCCGCCCACTTTTGTGCTGATACCTTGTACGCCGTGCGTTGAATCCGCTATGGAGGTAAGTTTATCTATTATATTTGGAAAAAAAAATATTTATTTGGGAAACCAACAGTAGTGGAAGTGGAAACGGCTGACCATGTCTCCAGACGATCCGATGGACGGTGGAGTCGGAACGTATTTGCGTGAAGACCTCTTTTGGGCAAACGTAGTGTGGTTCATTCTGTGGCGTGGTGGTCTGATGACTTGCGAAGTGTTGCCGGCAGGGGATGGCCGCGGGCTGCTCAGGATCTTAATGGTTGGGGCTCTTTGGGGGAGGCCTATGTTCAGCAGTGGACGAATGTTGGCTGATTGATTGTTGGAAATAATACAGTTTAACTTATATATAAAAAACAAAAAATGTTCTATTACAGAAGTCAGACTTCACACCTTTATATTCCATAAACTAACCATAAAAAGGTGTTACATTGGAAATTATTAGTTTTATCTAATTTACCACTCTAGAAACAAAATAAATAGGGAAAAAAATATTTTAAACCAAAAAGTTCAAATTGAAATATCATTTTTTATTTTTTTATTACATTAATTGAACGGAATGGGCAGTTCGCCCTTCCGCTAATTTTGAAATGCACTAATGGGGTCTTCTTAATCGTTCTGTTTTATAAATAAATAATTTAAAAAAATGTGTTTATTTTTACGCCACATAACAAAAGTCATTTAAAATTCTAATTACTTATTGAACATTAAAAACGTTAATTAAAAAATCACTTAGAAATCTCAATTAACATTGATGGTTGATTTTAATTGGTAACACAAAAGACATTTTATTCTACTTTCTTTTATGCAATTATCCCGGTTTAAAATTATAATAACTTCATTTTTTTAGTTACAAAAAGGTGTAGATAGTACGCCAGTTGGTAAACTGAAATCAACTTCCTACATAGTGTCATAATTTCGTAGTAAATGTAATCATTGAATTGTCAATTATCTATAGATCTGTCAGTCAACATCAGTTATATGTTTGCAGGTGTATCGGCATATCTTGACTTTTATGAATTGTGGCATATTTCCCTTACAGCTTGATTTCCAATCTCGCATAATCTAATGGAGAGCTCTGTCACACTGCACGTGCTTATGGATGAGGACTTCATGCTATCAAAGAGGAGGGCTGCCAAATATCTGTTTGGTAAGAACATTTTAACTGAATTTTTTGTAAGAAGTTTTTAAATTCAAACGATACCTTGTTTTGTTCTGGCATTTACTTATTTTTTGACTTCAATAATTGTATTTTGACAATGACGTGGGGACTTACCGCAATCTCTTAAAACAGTAATACTTTAGTATAATTCGCCTTTTCTGGTACAAAAATGCTGACGTATCGTTATAGTAATACTTTTTAAGAGATGGTAGTAACCCCCATGAAAAGGCTGAAAGCCATCAGCGCGCCAATTGCCCGATGAAGCTGTAAAGGCCATCAATGGTCAACAGCAGTAGTCAGTTTGAAAAAATCTTTATTTTAATACAAATTTAATATATATATTTTTGAATTTTAACACAGGTGTGGACAGCACATTAGCTTATACGAACAAGGATTACGAAAGACTGGTCGGCGATGCAGCGCTAAGGAAACAAGTGAAGCTGCCCAAAGACAAACTCGGTCTGTGCACGTCACTAGCGATGGAGACAAACGGTATGTAAACTGTAGTAGAAACCTTATGTTTCTACTTGATAACTACAAAAAATAGTAAATGATCTTTAAACTGAAATTTCAAATCACTACCTATGCTAACACCTTTTATTAATGCTCAATTTTAGGCATTATTACGCCAAATCCTTATTTTTTCAAGTAATAAAGTGAATTAGATGCCGTTTCGCTCATGTGATAGTTAGTGACACACTAGGGATGAATTTGTTAATGGTAATGATTTTCCTTTAACAATTTATTTAAATAATCACACATACTAACTAGATGTGTGATTATTGAAATAAATATTGTTGTCATTTGATTATCTCCTGCCCACAATACCATGTGTACGATGTTCGTATAGTTGTTTACGTTCACCGTACAGTTAATTGTTCGTTGGTAAGTTGCGGAAGATAGGCACGTCGTTGATAGTGCCTTGTAGTGGTTCAGGTGACGTTGATTGAAGAATAGAGTTACTTTACGAAACGAAGTTTATTTACGTTAAAGTTACAAGTTAGTTAAAAATATAGTTACACGTTAGTTACAGGTTAAATGGGTCTTGTCCCGATATTGATAGTTATGGATATAAGTTGATAGTTGTTGATAGTAATTGATAGTGGTTTTAAATAAGTTAGTGAGTACAGTATATATACTCGTATATTGAAGTAAACGCTGATGCACGCGTGACCTAATTAAATTGATACACGCTTACAGTTAGAAAAATGTGCGGTGTTGACCGTACATGCTCCCCACCGCCAAAATAAATAAAATCGAGAAAAGATCCCATCATTATAAGTATAAGGTAGTATAAGTATAAAAAGTACAATGTAAAGTATAAAATAATTAACAAATATAAATGAAAACTAATATAAACAAATTCACTCAAAGATATCATTTAAGATTCATTTTCATGACACTGTTTCACTGGTTGAATATCTTGCATCTCTATGTCCTCGGTGCGTTGTTGGTTGTCTTGCGGTGCTGATGGGCTTCTGATGAAACAGCAACGCCTTTTCGCCACCCACACAGACGCAGCTATTAAGGCAGCTCCGAGTAAGATGTAAGATATCGAGTATTGGTGTATATCGTGAGATGAAAGCTGCATACTTCGGGTTCCTTCCCAATATATTGTTAAATTATAATATCCATTCATCGTGTATTAGGTGTAATTTTCTAATTAAATCGGTCTGTTTAGTAGCCTTATAATTTGAGTATCTGCATCCGCGGCATTGACATGCGACTCCGTTGTTATTGTAATTAACGTAAGCATTGCCGCAAATAATATCCAATAACTTGGTTTGCTTGACCTCATGATGCGTCTGCGTGTTTCCAGCTTTTCATTTTTGGGTTTTGACTGACGCTTCTTCACGGCGCTATTGTCGTCTATGATCCAGAACTGCTGTCTTACGTGAGCGAGGGTGAGGCGTGCCCCGCCGTTCAAGGAAGGTATATGAGCCTGATCTATAATTAGCTCAGTCATTCTTCCACTGTGTGGTATAATGATTGGGTTTTTCAAGCCAGGCGCCAAATTCGAGTTCTTCAATCGGCCTCCAACCTTCATTACGTCGTTATTATCGAGATATGGATATAGTTTGTAGATTTTGCTTTTATAAGGAGATAATTTTGTTGATTCTAAGTTGTTTTATTTCTTCGGTATATTCTGTTTGTTGTATGCATTTCGCAATTTGCATAGCCGACTGTTTCAATTCAGCGCTAGTTAGGTAGGTTTCAGGTTGCTTACGGCGGCGCATTGCCTCAATGACACGAGACACCCAGGTTATTACTCGGCATACTTGCGTCAATGAGCTCAATTTATGTAGTAATAGGTTGATAAAATTATCGTTTGTTTGTTCCTTTTGAGTGACGTATGATATGGCTTGATTTTCTATACCCAAATCAGTTGTAAATAGGCACCTTTTACTTTCTTCTTCTTCTTGTTGTATATAAGTTTGTAAAAAAGATGGGCCCTCCCACCATAGTTTATAGCTCATAAGTTTCATTGGAGATAAACCGCGCGACGCGCAGTCTGCAGGATTGATGCTAGTGTGTACATATTTCCACTTGTCAGCGGAAATACTGTTTCTTATTTTTGTTACTCTGTTCGCTACGTATTTTTCCCATTTTTGTGTGTTGCCTTGGATCCATGTTAACACAACCTTTGAGTCACACCAGGCATGTATTGATACCGAACAGCCCTTCAATGCGTCCGTGATCTTTTCTATAAGTTGGGATAGCAACAAGGCACCACAAAGTTCGAGTTTTGGTAGAGTTGTCTTTTGAGATAAAGGTGCTACTCTTGTCTTGGCTGCTAGCAATGTTACAATCGGATGGTCACCCTCGCCTCGTACTCGGCAGTACACAACGCAGGCATACGCTTTTTCGCTTGCGTCGCAAAATCCATGAAGTTCTATATTTTGTTGTTTATGTCCTATCCATCTATTTATTTTTATCTCTTTAATGAAGTCCAGTTCTTTTTCTTAGTTTCAGCCATTTTAAATCGATTTCTGTAGGTAAAGCTTCATCCCATCCAGTTTTATTCATCCAAACATCTTGAAATAGTAGTTTTGCTGATACGGTGATTGGTGCGAGCCATCCGAGAGGATCAAAAAGTGTTGAAATTTCCGACAGTAACTGCCTTTTAGTTTGACGTTTGTCTGAGTCGTTAGTTTTCCAACTAAACATGAAAGTATCTGTTTTTGGGTTCCAGGCTAGCCCCAATGTTTTATGTGACGTTTCATCCTTGAAGTCGAACGTTGATGTGTATGCAATTTGATCTGATGATAATGTTTCTAATAATTCTTGTTTATTGCTTGACCATTTGCGTAGATTCATGCCTCCGCCTTTTAATAAATTGATTAAGGCGTGTTGGATCTCTTTCGCTTTTTCCAATGAATGATGACCGGCTATGACATCATCCATGTAGCATTCATTTAGTAAAATGTTTGCTGCCTCGGGGTATCTGTGACCATCATCGAGGGCAAGTTGCTTTAATGTTCTAATTGCCAACCATGGGGCAGATTTCATTCCAAAGCTGACTGTACATAATTCCATCTCTTGTACTTGTTCGTTAGGGTTGTCACGCCATAATATTTTTTGTAAACGATGTTGTTCTGGGTCCAGCTTGATACAACGATACATCTTCTCGATATCTGCCGTGAAGACGTATTCGTAGCTTCGCCATTTTAGTAATAAAGTTTGCAAATCCTTTTGTAGGTTGGGTCCTTTCTCCATGACATCGTTCAGGCTATAGCCAGAGCTCGTTTTTTGAGATGCGTTGAATACAACTCGCAGCTTTGTTGTTGAAGAGCTTTCGCGCAGTACTCCATGATGAGGCAGGAAACATTGCACCTCATCTTGTGAGTTAGAAGGTTTCATGTGGCCCAACTTCATATACTCGTTGATGAAGTCGGTGTACATAGTTTTTAGCGTAGGGTTTCGAGATAAACGTTTTTCCAACTGTAGGTATTGTGAAATGGCTATGTGTTTTGATTTTCCCAGTTTTTTCTTCGAAGTTATCGCTAAGTGGCATCTTCACAATATATTTTCCATTACAGTCCCGTTTGGTAGTAGCTTGGTAGTGCATTTCGCACTTATCATCCGTTGAAATATCGTTGTTTGTTTGTATAAATATCCTCAGTTTCCCAGAATTTCGTCAGTTCTTGCAGGTTAGTTAGTGTTGCGTAACAGTTAAGAGTTCTTATGCTGCCGCACAGGATCCAGCCTAGGTGGGTTTGCTGTGCAGTTGGAGAGTGTTGATCAGGTTTTAGGACACCTTCCATTAAAATCTCGGAATAGATGTCTGCGCCCAATAGAATATCCACACGCCGTGAAATGTTAAATTCAGGGTCAGCCAGTTTTATGTTTTGAATATGCGTCCAGTTAGGTACTTGAAACGATTGATTAGGTAGATTGTTGATAAGTTTCTTCATTATCAATGTTTTCGCTTGAAATGTGTAGTCAGAGTGGATAGACCTACATTCCAAGTTGACGTATCCTTTACAGTCACCTGATACAGAGCCCACACCTGATATAGACGCATTCATTCTTTTTCTTGGTAAGTTCAGCAGTTGAGCGGCGTTTTCGCTTATCAGGTTAACTTGAGAGCCCTGATCGAGTAGTGCTCTCAAAGGCACGAAGGTCCCATCTGAAGCCTTCACCTTGAGTTGAACGGTAGTGAGGAGAATCTCCTTGTCTTCGTTTGATAAGTGGTTGGTTTGCTGGGNATTACAGAAGTCAGACTTCACACCTTTATATTCCATAAACTAACCATAAAAAGGTGTTACATTGGAAATTATTAGTTTTATCTAATTTACCACTCTAGAAACAAAATAAATAGGGAAAAAAATATTTTAAACCAAAAAGTTCAAATTGAAATATCATTTTTTATTTTTTTATTACATTAATTGAACGGAATGGGCAGTTCGCCCTTCCGCTAATTTTGAAATGCACTAATGGGGTCTTCTTAATCGTTCTGTTTTATAAATAAATAATTTAAAAAAAAAGTGTTTATTTTTACGCCACATAACAAAAGTCATTTAAAATTCTAATTACTTATTGAACATTAAAAACGTTAATTAAAAAATCACTTAGAAATCTCAATTAACATTGATGGTTGATTTTAATTGGTAACACAATAAGACATTTTATTCTACTTTCTTTTATGCAATTATCCCGGTTTTGAAGTTATTTTTTTAGTTACAAAAAGGTGTAGATAGTACGCCAGTTGGTAAACTGAAATCAACTTCCTACATAGTGTCATAATTTCGTAGTAAATGTAATCATTGAATTGTCAATTATCTATAGATCTGTCAGTCAACATCAGTTATATGTTTGCAGGTGTATCGGCATATCTTGACTTTTATGAATTGTGGCATATTTCCCTTACAGCTTGATTACTCCACAATCTCGCATAATCTAATGGAGAGCTCTGTCACACTGCACGTGCTTATGGATGAGGACTTCATGCTATCAAAGAGGAGGGCTGCCAAATATCTGTTTGGTAAGAACATTTTAACTGAATTTTTTGTAAGAGTTTTTAAATTCAAGCGATACCTTGTTTTGTTCTGGCATTTACTTATTTTGAGACTTCAATAATTGTATTTTGACAATGACGTGGGGACTTACCGCAATCTCTTAAAACAGTAATTTTAGTATAATTCGCCTTTTCTGGTACAAAAATGCTGACGCATCGTTAAGTAATACTTTTTAAGAGATGGTAGTAACCCCCATGAAAAGGCTGAAAGCCATCAGCGCGCGCCAATTGCCCGATGAAGCTGTAAAGGCCATCAATGGTCAACAGCAGTAGTCAGTTTAAAAAATCTTTATTTTAATACAAATTTAATATATATATTTTTGAATTTTAACACAGGTGTGGACAGCACATTAGCTTATACGAACAAGGATTACGAAAGACTGGTCGGCGATGCAGCGCTAAGGAAACAAGTGAAGCTGCCCAAAGACAAACTCGGTCTGTGCACGTCACTAGCGATGGAGACAAACGGTATGTAAACTGTAGTAGAAACCTTATGTTTCTACTTGATAACTACAAAAAATAGTAAATGATCTTTAAACTGAAATTTCAAATCACTACCTATGCTAACACCTTTTATTAATGCTCAATTTTAGGCATTATTACGCCAAATCCTTATTTTTCAAGTAATAAAGTGAATTAGATGCCGTTTCGCTCATGTGATAGTTAGTGACACACTAGGGATGAATTTGTTAATGGTAATGTTCTCCTTTAACAGTTTATTTAAATAATCACACATACTAACTAGATGTGTGATTATTGAAATAAATATTGTTGTCATTTGTTTATCTCCTGCCCACAATACCATGAAAAGTTTATAATCTTTCCACTATATGGTAGAGTTTGTTTCTTCAGTTGGATATTTTTAGAAGTCGGGTTTTTTGTTTTTTTTTTTAGAAAGTATTGTTTGTAATTTAAAACGTAACCAATTAACAGTAGTTGGTAATTATTGCTGAATATCCTTTACGCAGGCACGATATTCGCGGGCGCGAAACTCCACAGCGACCGTGGCACGGCGCGGCGGTTCTCGTCGGTGGCGGGCGCCCGCGCCGCGGCCAGCGCCCGCGCGTGCGACACCACGTGCGAGTGCCGGGCCGCCTCGCTACACTGTCGCCCGTGTGCCGCACCATCGCAGGTCTGAACCACATGTATATACGTCGCCACCGACACCACGTGCGAGTGCCGGCCGCCTCGCTACACTGTCGCCCGTGTGCCGCACCATCGCAGGTCTGAACCACATGTATATACGTCGCCACCGACACCACGTGCGAGTGCCGGGCCGCCTCGCTACACTGTCGCCCGTGTGCCGCACCATCGCAGGTCTGAACCACATGTATATACGTCGCCACCGACACCACGTGCGAGTGCCGGGCCGCCTCGCTACACTGTCGCCCGTGTGCCGCACCATCGCAGGTCTGAACCACATGTATATACGTCGCCACCGACACCACGTGCGAGTGCCGGGCCGCCTCGCTACACTGTCGCCCGTGTGCCGCACCATCGCAGGTCTGAACCACATGTATATACGTCGCCACCGACACCACGTGCGAGTGCCGGGCCGCCTCGCTACACTGTCGCCCGTGTGCCGCACCATCGCAGGTCTGAACCACATGTATATACGTCGCCACCGACACCACGTGCGAGTGCCGGGCCGCCTCGCTACACTGTCGCCCGTGTGCCGCACCATCGCAGGTCTGAACCACATGTATATACGTCGCCACCGACACCACGTGCGAGTGCCGGGCCGCCTCGCTACACTGTCGCCCGTGTGCCGCACCATCGCAGGTCTGAACCACATGTATATACGTCGCCACCGACACCACGTGCGAGTGCCGGGCCGCCTCGCTACACTGTCGCCCGTGTGCCGCACCATCGCAGGTCTGAACCACATGTATATACGTCGCCACCGACACCACGTGCGAGTGCCGGGCCGCCTCGCTACACTGTCGCCCGTGTGCCGCACCATCGCAGGTCTGAACCACATGTATATACGTCGCCACCGACACCACGTGCGAGTGCCGGGCCGCCTCGCTACACTGTCGCCCGTGTGCCGCACCATCGCAGGTCTGAACCACATGTATATACGTCGCCACCGACACCACGTGCGAGTGCCGGGCCGCCTCGCTACACTGTCGCCCGTGTGCCGCACCATCGCAGGTCTGAACCACATGTATATACGTCGCCACCGACACACGTGCGAGTGCCGGGCCGCCTCGCTACACTGTCGCCCGTGTGCCGCACCATCGCAGGTCTGAACCACATGTATATACGTCGCCACGACACCACGTGCGAGTGCCGGGCCGCCTCGCTACACTGTCGCCCGTGTGCCGCACCATCGCAGGTCTGAACCACATGTATATACGTCGCCACCGACACCACGTGCGAGTGCCGGGCCGCCTCGCTACACTGTCGCCCGTGTGCCGCACCATCGCAGGTCTGAACCACATGTATATACGTCGCCACCGACACCACGTGCGAGTGCCGGCCGCCTCGCTACACTGTCGCCCGTGTGCCGCACCATCGCAGGTCTGAACCACATGTATATACGTCGCCACCGACACCACGTGCGAGTGCCGGGCCGCCTCGCTACACTGTCGCCCGTGTGCCGCACCATCGCAGGTCTGAACACATGTATATACGTCGCCACCGACACCACGTGCGAGTGCCGGGCCGCCTCGCTACACTGTCGCCCGTGTGCCGCACCATCGCAGGTCTGAACCACATGTATATACGTCGCCACCGACACCACGTGCGAGTGCCGGGCCGCCTCGCTACACTGTCGCCCGTGTGCCGCACCATCGCAGGTCTGAACCACATGTATATACGTCGCCACCGACACCACGTGCGAGTGCCGGGCCGCCTCGCTACACTGTCGCCCGTGTGCCGCACCATCGCAGGTCTGAACCACATGTATATACGTCGCCACCGACACCACGTGCGAGTGCCGGGCCGCCTCGCTACACTGTCGCCCGTGTGCCGCACCATCGCAGGTCTGAACCACATGTATATACGTCGCCACCGACACCACGTGCGAGTGCCGGCCGCCTCGCTACACTGTCGCCCGTGTGCCGCACCATCGCAGGTCTGAACCACATGTATATACGTCGCCACCGACACCACGTGCGAGTGCCGGGCCGCCTCGCTACACTGTCGCCCGTGTGCCGCACCATCGCAGGTCTGAACCACATGTATATACGTCGCCACCGACACCACGTGCGAGTGCCGGGCCGCCTCGTGTTGTAGCAATTATACGGAGCCCAAATAATTTCCCATAATGAATTTGAGATGTTTTTACAAAGCAATAATTAATAAAAAAAACTTCCCAATTTTTTTTCATTTCAGCTAAGACAAAAAATTCAAAGAAAGAACGCCTCTTTTACCGCGTAAAGCTTACGTTCTAATGTTGGCAACACTCTACATCGGTTATGGCGGGAAATTCCCCGTTTAGTCTTTTTCACATAACCTAGAATATGTACAGTAACACTTATCACTTAACCTATTTGTATCTAATAAATGATATTGTTCACAGACGGAGCTATCGTTTTGGAATACAGAAGACATAGATGAACTAATCGACATGGCTATGGACCCAGCCTTGCCATCACTCAGCTGATACGTTGCTGATTCGGTCCACACATTAGTATAAGAAAAAAAGCCATTAAAACGCAGTGTTGCCAACAAATATATGTTGGTAATAATTATTTAATGGGTTAAATCTTAGGTAGTTCTGGACTAGTATTTGCAGAACTTTAGTAAAAGGTATCAAAAATATTATGAAATTAATTTATTATATGCTATATTAATAATAAATTCCATTTTATAAAATATGTAATGCTTTATAGCATGTGCCTCGATGCATTATTATTGTATTTAAATAATTATGTACATGTACTTAGAACGGAATTTACGAAACTTACATTCCAAGTTATGGAAACCTCGAAACAAATATTACTCAAGATTTCATAGTTAGATAATTATATTTTGTTAGCATGCTTTAGATGTAAATAATCAAGTGCCATTTTGTAATGTAAGCCAAAAATTAATTTCTTGTATGAATAAATTATAATAATATAGAAAGTGTTTTATTTTGTTTTTATTGCACATACGACATATTATATGAGGATTCCACTATTTCAGAATATAATACCAGTTTCCGTACCACCCAGCCATAATGCTTGCTCAGATAAACTATTTTAAAAAAGATAAAAGAATACTGATACCAGAGTTCCCACTCTCAACTTCTCTATAGAAAAGGTGTCTATAGAACAACTTTTATCTCTTTTTCGGGATTAATGTTGTTCTAGGTGTATTAAGTAGTTTGTTTGATCAATTGCCTTTTATAAAATTCGCGCTTTTAACTCATATTTGGGATCACTGATGTAGGGGCTGTAATGTTAGTATGTATGGTGTTTTGCATTTAACAAGTTATCTTACGCGGTCTGAATTATAGGAACTTGCTTGACGAGGCAAGACAGTAAAATGATCCCTTATTGTTAACACACAGCGGTACAAAACTAAAAAGACTTAAGTATATCCATGAAACACCTATAAGTACTGATACCAATTTAGATGGACTAGGATTAAATAACTTTGTCAAGGTTAAACTATATCATTATTAAAATTGATCATAAGTCGAACGATCACAAATAAAATGGGTCATAATAGGTATTCATTACTGTTTTAAATTTTATCAAGCAGGCCAGAACTTAAAAAAATATTGTGATTTCAATAACACTTCACTAACATACATTAGGTACACTATTTTTGTCTACAAGTTAATTCATTGCCAATTTTAAAATACACAGTATGTATACATCAAACTTACCCCCACTAGGCTATGCCTGTCCTGTGGAGGTATATTTAACTATATACATCCAATTAAACTTGTGTTCACCTTACAAAGACAATATCAAATGTCTAACTTTAACACAGAATGTTACCTGTATGTTACTTTTGGGTGCACATATGTATGTAGAATGTGTATGTGTCTGTGTGTGTGCGTCTATGAGTCGAAAGCCATGCGTAAATTGCAACTTTTCATTCTAATAACAGTATTAGAGTTCGCAATAAGAGTGTCTTTGCCTCATGGAATGTACAGTAAGAAAATTTATAGATGTAGTGATATTTTACCAAATTATTTCTTATTTGGCTAAGATTTAAACGATTATGATTAAGTTATTCAAATTAAACTCACATAGATATGCCACTCAAATATAATCAGTCTTTAAAACATAACAAATAACATAGTATCACATTCTAATTTAAATTAAAAAATCATATATTCACTTAAACTACAGGTTACAAACATAACATTTTCATTTATGCATTTTATAAGCCAGAGCAGCACCAAATACTAGTAGAACAACAGCTGATGCCTTGTATAGCAAATTACATATGACTTGATTCTGTCCCTCCACAGAATTAACAATTAGATTATTCATCAAAAACACTTGGTTACTCTCTTCAATCAATGCTTGTTGTTCATCATTGGACATTTTTTCTGCTATCTGATTCATTGCTGCACGGAAATCATTCTTGAGTTGTGCAATGTCTACATCACCAAAGTCTGTAACTTTGTCTGTGTATGCATCATCTGATGGTTTCTCTGTAAATAATAATTTTTATTTAGCATGTCAACGGTACAATAAGAGGTAAAGCCATTTGATCAAAGATGCCTACTTAATTAGAAGAACTTATTTGAGTCTTAAAAAATGTATATACTACATACTGTTGAACATTTGCCTCTTTTTGGCCAGAATTTGGCCCCCACTAAGCAGTCCCAAATACAAATGGTACACATAAGCCATAAGCAGATTTGGATTTTCCTTCTCTAGATCCTGCAGATGTTCTAGATAATTCTCTAATGCTGCAGACTTAGGTAGTGACTGCCAATCTTCACCAAGATAGTGTCTAAGGTCTTCTTCAAATGCTTTCTTTCTATAACAAAAACAAAAGATAAAAGTATTTAACAGGTATTTATTANGCATACAAGTACGAAACGGCCATTGTAATTTTTGAATTTTAGTTTTCTTTTCATTGAAGTTTACGTTAAGGGTTGCCAGCATATATTAAGAGTTACTTCTATTTATGCACTGTGCAAAAATTATAACCATTTAGAAATAGCATTTACACCGATTTAAACACAGTAAAAATAATTGATTTGGTACAGACTGGATTGCGGCAAACAGCTTCGTAAAAAGCGACCGTACTGCAATTGAATTTATAACATCTTACAATATTGCTAATCTTCTATATTTATTTTATTAATACTTTGGCAACTTTGAACACAACAGTCCCCATTGTATCATGCGCCATCTTGCGTTCGATTATAATACTAAATTTATGTAGTAGCGCCATCTAGTAGAGTGTTTTGTAACTTATATTAATATAAACCGACCAATCTAAAATTCTCTACATCTTAGAGAAGTTCATTGTTAGCCACTTTCTCAATATAGCAAGGTTATAAAGAACTCATTTCCCAACATAATTTCTAAGATTGTTTGCCCTGGATTCTAGTAACATGGTTAGCTGCCGTCTCTAACCGGAAACAGTTTTCAATTAAATAATTATTTAATAACATCAGACCTCAACAAACGCAAAAAATAAACTAAAACAATCATAATATATATATATATTAAATAATTAATTAGCAGTTCATCATATTTGAGTGAATTATGGGCGATACAACAAAGATTAAGGTATTTGTAATATCTTTTAACTTAATAAACTCAATGTATGTATAACTTTAAAATTCTAACTTCATATATTTTATTTTTCATTACACTCTACCTTTCAAGTTATGAATAAATACCAAAATTTTAATTATCTAAAATTTTAAGTACTTTAGTTGACTTGTTTACAAATTGATACCGCTTATCATTTGACATTTCGTATATTATTATCTAACCTCTTATTTGTGATTGTGAAATAAATTAGAAAAATCATGGCTTTTGACTTAAAACAAGAAGAAGACGTCAAGGAATATATTGAAAACCTTGGAATCGAATACCGCTTCGGCTGCTATAAGGAAAAAAAACCAGAAGTATGTCATCTATTGGGCGATTACTTGGAAGCAATAAAAAAAGATTTTGAAAAGGCAGCAAAAGTGTACAAAAGCAATTGTTTAGACTATAAATTTGGAAAATCATGTTTAAAGTTTGGTAATTACACACTCGTCGGGCGTGGTAGAGAGAAAGGTGATCCCGCAGAAGCCCTAACCTATTTCGAGAAAGGATGTGAACTTAATGAACCTGGAGCATGCTTGCACGCCGGGATGCTGCTTACTGCGACTGGACCCAACATTAAAATTACGCGAGATGTGCCTAAAGGTAAGACTTTACAGGCTACTTACTGATTTAATATACAAACCAATTTAATTTAATTATATACCTATAAACATAGCATTTTCGTTACAGGATACAACTATCTTAAAAAAAGTTGCGATCAAAATGACGATATGGCCTGCCACTATTTATTTGGAATGTACCTGACTGGTGTACCAAGGAATGTAGCGGACTTCAATCCACACAACTCAGAGAAGAATAAAAACATAGATTTCCTCATAAAGCCAGATACAAAACAAGCTTTCCAGTATGCCAAGAAGGCGTGTGAACTTGGCAATATGTTTGCATGTGCCAATGTCAGTATGATGTACAAGAAAGGGGATGGTGTTGAACAAAACACTGAGGAATCAAAAAGATACTTCCAAATTGCACAAGCCATACAAAAAGCACAGGAAACAACCAAAGAGATCAAATTCCAACAAGGTTTAGATGGGAAATAGTGATTAGTGAAATAAATAACTGTAATGCATTTATTACACAATTTAGTGTACAGACTCACAATCTTCAGAAAATATTTATTGTAGACGTGTTATGATTATGAATTAAATACATTGTTACAGATAGATGTAATTAGTTTTATTTGTTCAATATTGACCTATTTGTAATCACTTCATTGTTATTGATTTCAAATGAATATGAGGAACAGTGGAGAATTGCTTATTGGTTTGGTTTTATAAATGTGTGTATCTACAAAAATGTTTGTTTATGCCTTTTTTAGTACTAACTGGGCTAGGCAGTGCTGTGTGAATGTCTGTGGATATTTCTTATTATTTGTAATTCAAGCTAGTCACTTATTCTGTAGTAGGGGTCGCGATACCGAAGCATTTCAGCAAAACCGGTATTTTCGGTATTGGCTCCAGACTAATACCAGTAATCCGATATTTTCGAGTTTCAGCTAAAGTTAGCAAATTTAGTATTCTAGTAGTCTCCCATTATATATCGCGGCACTCCGCTTTTCTCATCCAGGTTCCACCAGCGAGCTTTCTCAATACGTCGGTCCCTCGGGCTGGAGGGCGTCCTACGCTACGCTTGCCGAGATGCGTCTCCACTCCATAACTAGTCTGCTCCAACGGCCATCGTTTCTGCGAAAATGCTGATTCGGCGGGCTATGTAGGTAACTTTATATAAGAAAGTTAATAATTAATTTGTGGAGGAAGAGTAAGAAGGTACTTCTTCTCTTCAACATGTTGCAATTCACTGCTGGAAATAGGTCTCCCTTATTTTACGCCAGATATCCCGTTCTCCCGCTTTCTTCATCGTGCCTCCATCAGCAATATTTCGCAACTCGACGGTCCATCGAAAGGCGTCCTATGGCACGATTGCCAAATCGTGGCTCCACACCAGAACTCGTCTTATCCAATGGCCATCGTTCTGCGATATACGTGACCGGCCCACTGCCACTTCGACTTGCTGATCCGGCGAGCTATGTCGGTAACTTTAGTTCTCTTGCAGATAACTTCATTACGGATCTTATCTATTAGAGAAGCCCCAAGCCTAGCTCGCTCTATTGCCCGTTGAGTAACTTTAAATTTGTACAACAATCCCGCAGTCAGTGCCCATGTCTCAGCTGCGTATGTTATTAGCATGGGAAGGACGCTTGGTTCAAAGACTTTGTCTTTAAGAATTGCGTGAAAAACAACTTAGGTATAGACGTGGCTCTGAAGCGCTATTGGTCTATAACTCTTCAAGATAGTTTTATCACCCTGTTCTCCTCTGATCCACCTTTTTAAGAACAAGATGACGACGCTGGACCACGTCTCCGGTGCAGTTTCCTGGTGGATAACGGCATTATAGACCTCAAATAATGCCCTAGGGATGGGACGTCCACAAGTTTTTAGGAGCTCGTTCTAAATGCCGTCATCACCCAGGGCCCCCATTTCTAAGGTGCTAAAAACCGTCATTGAAATTGACATCATAACAGCGCCGGATCTTCAATTTTTTTTGGGTGGGCAAAAATTTAGAAATGCCGCCCCGCCCTCTTTTATTTATTTTTACCTTTATCATCCTATATTATTTCACTAATTTATATAATAGGTCCTCAAATTGATTGACATTTGGACAAAGCTGCAACTTTTTACGCAGCTGTGATCAGTTTCAGAGATATTACATCTCCTTGTCTTACTCCTCGGTGCCAATGATAAGCCAATGGTAAGCTCTTCATGTACTCGGCCTGACATAGTAGCGCTCTCGTACAAACATCTCAACAATTCGATATAGCAGTAGTCAAGTCAGGCACCGTTGGAGGGAATGAAACACAGCCCAAGTCTCGATCGAATCGAAGGCTTTCTCATAGTCCACAAACGCCAAACATAATGGTCAGTTATACTCTCCGCTCTTCTGTATAACCTGCCACAGCGTATGTAATATGTAGTCTATGGTGCTGAAGCCTTTGAGGAACCCGGCTTGTTCGGAGGGCTGGAAATCGTCAAACATATGCGCGAGACGGATCATAATGACTCTGGAGAATAACTTGAAGATGTGGCACAATATCGTAATGGGTCGTTAATTCTTCAATAAGCTTTTAATATCTAAGATAACTCGTAACAGATGTAAAAACGGCAAGATTAGTTTATTTTAGTCATTTTTATAATGTAATGTCGTATGGTCTACCGTTGTGGGGTACGGCTGCCGACATTGATACAATATTTGTGCTACAAAAAGAGCTTTTATCTACAACCTTAGACCACGTGACTCTCTTAAAGAACAGTTCAAAGAAATAAATTTTTTTTTGTAATGTAATTTTTGTATATTTTTGTCGTTCATAAGTGCTTTTTGTAAGCCTAATTTAAATAAATGAATTTTGACTTTAACTTATCATACCCGGAATATTAGGCTCTCTCCAAGCGGATACGAAAACTCGTTCGCAGAGAATTCTACTATTTCAATACAAGGTTAATTAAGGACCTTATTAAGGAGAACAGGGGGCCCAAAGTTTTCCAAAAACCACTTGGCAGGAGCATTCTGGTGAAGCTTAATATAGCAGATGGCCAACTACTCACATTACGCCAACAGATCCTGGAAGAGGTTGAGAAATTCTATGGATTTGTCGAGCGCTCATCAGTACAGACCGAAGACAGCGAAGATCTACGTGCCCTACTAAGGCACCATTGTACGTAGGATATGCCGGATGTTGACGTTAGCGAAATTAGTGCAGCACTGAAGCAACTGAGAAATGAAAGGGCCCCGTGGGATGACGGTATTACGACAGAACTCCTAAACACCGGTGGACAACCCATCCTTAGGACATTAGGTGAGCTCTTTTAATGCCGTCATCTACCTGGGAACTACACTGGAAGCGTGGTCCACAAGCGTTCATTAAGAAGGGTGATAAAGCTCTCTTGAAGAATTATAGACCGGTAGCGTTTCTGATAAGCGTCGGTGGCGTCCTTCTCCAGATTGTCCAAGAATAAGTTTACTTGGGCTAAAACTTGACCGGCACAATTTCGGAAGGGAAGCTAGTAGGAGGATTCATTTGGGCTGGCGGCATCAGGCAAGTTACATCAGATCTTCACGTCGACGATTCCGCAACGCTTAAGGACAAAAGTCTTTGAGAAATACGTCCTACCCATACCAACATACGCAGATGAGACATGGACACTGACTGCGGATTGGTTCAGAAATTCAAAGTTACTCAACGAGCGATGGAGCGTGCTATGTTGGGAGACTCTTATACATAAAATCAGAAATGATGTTATCCGCAAAAGAACTAAAATTACCGGCATAGTTCGCCAGATTAGCGAACTGAAGTGGCAGTGGGTAATGATGTCGCAGAACCGATGGCCGTTGGAGCAGACGAGTTCTGGAGCGGAGACCGCGTCTTGGCAAGCGTAACGTAGGACGCCCTCCGGCCCGATGGACCGACAACTTGCGAAAAGTCGCTGGTGGAGTCTGGATGAGAAAAACGGAGGACCGGAATATCTGGCGCAAAATGAGACCAATGTCCAACAGTGGACTGCGATAGGTTGAATAGAGAGGGAAAAGGTTTAATCACCTTTCTTGAAGAAGAACACCACCACGCCATTGCTCCTCACCTTTGGTGTCGCACCATCACCGATTCCGGAATTAAAAAGCTTCTGAAGGGTCTTAAGCACTGGCGTGCCCCTACTTTCAAAAGCTCTGCGGTATATCCGTCGTAGCGGGGGTCTAATAACGCTTAAGCTGTTTCATAACCATCCTAACCTCGGCAAAAAAGCAATGTCATTAAAAAGTTACAATTTATCAATTATTGGTATTGATATTAATCAATTAAGTTCTATAATGAAATAAGACTACTCGCCTCAGCTTTTTCGAAGTCACACTGGATGAAAAAGGCGTTTTATTTCCAATTTATTTTGTATATTTTCTTAAAAAACGTGGTCGCTTGATGCAAGTAAAAGGAGCTTAATTGTTTATTTTTATTTTATTTTCAATTGTAGCTGTCCATCATGAAAATGATATAGCTTTAAAGCAGCTAAGTTGGCATCAATTAACATAGAGAAATAACTACGTAACTTTGAAATAATACACTGCTGCCCTGTATAGAGATCGACGAGAGAGTTTTCGTATACAGCGTCATTCCTCAGATCGCAGCTGCACCCGCCTGCTGACCGTGATCTGCGGGCGCCTATTTAGAACTATGCAAAAAAATGTAATGGTTCAGTAACATGCCTTACTCCGCGCTCCGGTTATCAGTCGTATTTCTATGGCCATGCACTTGTACTATTATTTATTCCGCGGGCAAGTAAGGTAAATGATGAGTGGTCCATTAGTCGGTTTGCCGCCCCCTGACCGTGCCGCCCGGGGCACGTGCCCCCGTCTGCCCCCCCCTAGATCCGCCCTGCATCATAATCATTGCAAAGTGAAAACTCACGCGCGCCTAATAAGATTAAATGGCGCGTAACTTTTTATTTATTTTACTAAAACCAAAAATACCCAAAATCCCGGTTTTCGTGAAATGAATACCGGTATTAATAAGACCCAAATTTGGCCCGGAATCCCGGGTTTTTCGAGATCCGGGATCCCGGTTTGCGACCCCTATTCTGTAGCTAGATAATGCTGGATTTATGAGTTAGTTACTAAATTATAGGAAATTAGGATGACTCGCACCTAATTCTTAGTTTTTTTATGAACTGACTATTGGTGTTAGCTGCAGATGGCCTTCACAGCTTCACTGGGCAATTGGTGAACGCAGATAGCTCTCAGCCTTAAAATTTACACAACGAGCCCTAGGGCGTCCCAGAGTGGTACTCGAACATCGGCTTATGGCGTTTTGGGGAGAGCTAGGTATTTAACCCTTTGACCGCCAATGACGACTTAAGGCGCCAAACAATAGATTTTCTATTGTGTCTGGATTTCCGGCGTTCAATGGGTTAATTTATAATATAGTATATGTCATCTATAGTATATGTTTGGGGAGAGAAGCGGCCCGACACACACTGGTTACACAAATAGGGACTACGGGCGAATCTACGGGGAATCGCGACGATGTGCCGACCGACGCCGACCCTAATTCATAGTAGATGACTTCATCATCAGCCTGTCCCCCTGCTGGACATAGGCATTCCTACACCACGAACCCACCACACAAAACCAGTAGCGATTGGTGGATATAGTAAATGACATATAATGCAAATGATGATTTTCTTTACATTAAATAATGCTCTCCTTCAGATAAGGTAGGTAGGTATCTATTTAATTATACGCTACAAAGATGAGCTATAAGTTTTTTTAATAAACAAATTCAGATTGGTATCATCGGGGGGTCAGGATTCGACGATCCCACATTGTTCGAGAACCAGACCGAATTGGAAGTGACGACGCCTTTCGGCAACCCTTCTGATGTGCTCATCCAAGGGCAGATCAAGGGCGTGCCGTGCGTGCTACTCGCCAGGCATGGCAGGAAACATCAGTTCCAGCCTAGGTTTGTTTTACCTTAGTTCTTCGTATACAGTTCATAGATTAATTTTGAATCATTGGCATGCATTTGACCTAATAGATTTATTAAAAAGTGTTAAAAAATAAATGATAAAATAATTTATTGTCACATAGCATTGAGAAAGCTCGTACCAATTTCTTCAGTACGTGGGCGCCGCCCGCCCCACTGCAAATGCGCAGCTGTCTACCACACGGCGTGCCGTGTTATAATGTTAATATGTATTATTGATCAATCGCAAAGTGTCTTACACATAGATAACTTCTTATTAAAAATAAAATTTCAGAATTGCCTCATATTTTTGGGTAGGTAGGTATGTACTTAGAATACGAGTAGATTTTTATTTAAAAAAACGCCAATGGTCCTGAATCACCCAGTATAAATAGTAATACTATATCAACCACCCTTGTTAATGTCTCACTGAAAGGCTGTACCTTCCCACACCACATGGCTATGGGGATATAGGACCATGACCATACCTAAGCAGCAATAAGTATTAGTTGATGTTAACGACTAACATCCTAAGATATAAGCCGGGACCACCGGGATTACAGCGAGCCTTCTAAAGCTAGGAGGCTCGTGGTAGTATTTTTCCGTCACTCATCCGATCACCATCCATTGCGATTGCCTACAGATAATATACCAGCTGACTGTTGTGTAGCTGTTTAAAATCTAAGTGTATCCTTAATAAGCTTATGCCCTAAGTACCCAATTTTAGTAGACAACCGTGGCTACTGAAAAACTCTAGATACAGTAGTTCACAATCAATGAGGGTCACCGATGTACCTACGTTAAAGACCAATTTTAGAAGCGTGGGTATTATCCAGTCGGCATTATTCTGGTACGTACGCGCAGCTGGACTTATTCCTGTGCCGTATTGGTTTGCAGATCCTATAAGGGCTCTGCCTTTAACCCTTGCGGGCGATGTTCCATACTTTGCCCTGTTGAAGTGGACCTTTCGCCTAATATACAACCCGCTGTGTCTCACCCACTAAAGCTAAATGCAAATGCTTTGCCCACCTTATAGTGCTAGTACGCTGTCAAACATGAATGTAAAGTTCTGTCTGTCTAGTCTTGCCTAATCAGGCCATTCTTACGCTCTGTGCCTGCACACCTTATATCTTTGACCATGGTCCAGTTTAGTTTGGTTATTCCTTAGTAATGCGAATAAGTCATTTAGGTACAAGGTATTACCCAGAGGTTGATGTCCCCAATTAAAAAAAAACAACTAAATCTGCTCGTTTTTGTAGGGGTACTATTGACGAATACTTACGTTCTAAGGCTCGAGGGAACCACTCTTGGATAGGGAATTGTCAGCAGTTTACGTACCTACTTAGTAGGCTCCAGAACGTTTAAATACCTACTCTTCTTGTACCGTTGAGAAAAATGAATATTAAAACTTACCTTCTTAACTATCATTTCAACTCCACAGCGACGTAAACTACCGTGCCAACATATGGGCGCTGAAACAAGTGGCTGCACGCACATCCTCGCCACCACCGCCACTGGCTCTTGGTGGAAGAATACAAGCCAGGAGACCTAGTTATTTTGGACGATTTCATTGACAGGTAAGACATCTTCATACATTTTAAGTATTTTGTTATTATTAGACGCCCAATGTGATGTAGATCGCGTTTTTTTGTTGTCATAATGAGAACCAAATACTAAGAGGAAACGACGCAAGTGGAAATTTCTCGACAACCCGAGAAATTAGCCTCGAGAATTTTCGAGACCCGAGTAATTGGAAAGCTCGAGAAACCGTGAACCCTAGTGTGTGGATGTTGCTTTGCAATAATTTAGTTACTTTACAATATGTAAGTCATCATCATCATCAGCTCATTAAACATCCCAACCGAGGGGCACGAATACACCCGCCAAGAGTAGGCCTTAGTCGTCCACGCGGGCTCAGTGCGGATTGGACGACTTCACGCACAACCTTTGAATCTCTTCCCAGGCGTGCGCAGGTTTCCTCACGATGTTTTCCTTCACCGTAAGAGCGTCTACTGGCTGGCTGGGCCCTCCCGATCGGAAGGCAACACGCTCCAAATTGTAAACAAAAATATGTAAGTGTACCGAGTCAATGGTTCGCGCGTCAGACTTCACTTGGACGGATTTTCATAACGATACTGTTGATATTATTTCCTTCAAATATTGCGTTTACCTGCTGAAAGCTTAACTTTATCCAACAGGACATGGTCGCGTAAATGTACATTTTACGACCGCACCAATGGCGGTCCGCGGCGCGTGTGCCACCTTCCGATGAAGCCGGCGTCTGCGAGCGCGCAAGACAAGCGTTGCTCAAAGCGGCCCGCTCCAGAAACTACTCGTGCCATGAGCAAGGAACCGCTGTCGTGATACAGGGACCCAGGTACCGGTTACCGCTCGACAGTTCATTTTCGATAGTTGGGCAAAAACAATACAATCGATAGCCCCGTAAAAGTAAATACTATTGCTACTGATTTTTTTCGATAATAGCGATACTAATTTTTCTATATATAAATTGTTGGTTATGTTGTATATGTTGGTTATGTTGTATGATATTTGTCACAATAGATATGATTGCATTCCTCTCGTGAATAGACTGTGTATCAGGGTACCAACCAGACATCATAGCCGAGATATTTGCGAATATTGCTACTAACCGTTGTCGTACGAACGCTGTAGCCGATCGCCACTCTATCGCTTAGTACACTCTTACAATACTCATTTTAATACAATTGATATTATGGCCACGAACCAAGTACCTATAAAATCTATTACTTGAAGCACTGCGCAGCAGCTGAATGTTTTAGAACTCACCCTTTTTCAAAGTTTAAGTTTATATTTAGTTTCAACATTAAGTAGTGTAATCTTAAAATGTTATCATTTCATTTCCTTGTTTGCAAAACAATGCTCACTGTATCTGCACTCATGTTTTGTGTGAACCACTTTGTTAATAAAATGTTCCTACTATTATGTAACGAATTTCTCAGTATTATGTCATCATTTCATCTTTTGTGTAGAATCACTGTCTTAAGTAGTTGTTGCCACTCTTTATTCACTATGTATTTATTAATCTGTGTAATTGATGCTGGTGTAGAAATAGCACTTTTGTCATGTTATTTGTAAGCAAATATTGTTCTACATTGTTTTTTACCCAAATAAAAAAAAATGTATGTATTTAAAAAAAATGTATATAAGTATATTTATCCGTTGTTTATACCCGTAATACAGGCTTCACGCTTAACTTGGGGTTTGATGACGCTGTGTGAATGTAGTGATATTTATTTATTTGATACTATCGAAGCATATTGTCAATTGACTGTCGATAGTATTGTTTGGGTCCTAACTTGGGACGTTAAAAAAATATATAGCTGCAATTTTAGGTTTACTTGTGAACTACACCGAAATACAACAATGGAATCGCGACCGCGAGTACGCCGTGTGAAGTGTCATAGTGCGGGGATCCTGGTTAACCGCTTACGCTCCGAGCTTACGCTTGATAAGGTAACTTGCTTACTTCATTGATTACCCTTATTCCTTTTTTTTCGCAGGTTTTCGAGTCGAGCTGAGAGTCTCATGCACAGACAGTGGGGTGGACATCTAGTCAATATGACTACGGTCCCCGAGGTATAGTGACGTAATAAATTTAACTATCTAATAATCAAATTATTTTTAAAACTCTAAGACAAAAACTTTTGTCTATATTTTTTATTAGTTACAGACTAAGTTTTTAAATCAATGAAAGTCAAAATGAAAAATATTAATGTTTATGATTTTTTTATATATAAGCGGAAATCAAATAACTATCTTAGAAAACCTGACATTTGGACGTTATATTTTATTCCACAGTTTTGATACACCAAGTTACAGAGCTTATAAATAATTCTTAAAATGTCTACATAAACCTAGGTACCACTATTTACAATAGTACCACTCAATCAGAATACCAGTTATTTAGATGATTTATTTTTTTAACTACCCAGATTTTTATTACTTAATAATTAAGAAGTTTCACAGATAAATGCAGTAACAAATAAATAAATTTCAGGTCGTGCTAGCAAAGGAAGCCGGGCTTAGTTACGCCGCTGTGGCTCTCGTCACAGACTACGATTGTTGGCGGGAGAATGAAACTTCGGTAACGATGTCTTTATACTTGTTGCATGTAAAATAATTAATGTAAGCCACAGTAAGACAGTATGGTGATATTAGTTAAGTATGTAACGTGTACCCTTAGATAAACAAACTAACTAGATGCACACTCATGAAGAATTTTTTTTTTAAACAAAGTGTCCGAGCCGCTTGACACATACATTGGCACATGTTAATTTATGACATAAAATATTCATTAAATGTTTACCTTATGGGGTTATTAAAGTGGTACAAAATCCAAAGCATAAGCATACTACAATGTCACTATGACATGTAGCCAGAGACGTAATAAAGAATGACAATTCTGCCCAACTGACGCGATGGGCAGACTTTTCGCGGTCACTTTTTGAGTGAGATTGCGCATCTACTTAGTTTTTTTATCTAAGATTTATCACAATATTTTTATATAAAAATAATATTAGTGTCTCATTCAAAATAGACAAAGTTGTGTATTGAGGTAGCTAAAATAAAATTTTTGTTTCGTCAGGTTTCAGTGAGCGAGGTGCTGGCAATGTTCTCGAAGAACGTGAAGAAAGCGGCGGACGTTATTATCGACGCGGTGCAAATACTGGCCGCGGACACAGACTTATCTTATTTGGACGCACATAAGGTACATTTTTGTTAAATATCTTTTATTATATATAGTGAACGGCAATGTTCAGTAATTTTGCTGTCTGTCTCGAGAAAGATGGATTCTTTAAAACGAACCTTAGCCATTTAGAATTTTCTAGTTTCTTTGATATTACTAAAGTTTATTCTATAAAAGACCACAGATTATATTTCTCTATAATATTACAAATTTATTAACTTTTTATTTTTTTTCAGAACCTCATCGCTTCATCAATTATGCTGAAAGAATAGTAGTCCTTACTTTACGACGCCATTTAAGGATCTTCATCCCATCCAGAGCAACTATACACGCTTAAAACGTAAAATCAATACATTTTGAATGTATTTTTGTTTGACGAAATAAAACACTATTTTCCATACCACAGTATCATTTATTTATCCTTAAAATCCTCATACAAAACGTCATGTTACTCTTAAAACTAGTCTCGCACACGAAGACTTATCCTTTTACTATTTCAATTAATCATTTACTTATTACGGATTACGTATTTCATTCAAGTGTTGTGCAGTAGACCGGGATAAATCTAAACAGGTATTACCTAATTAAAAATAACCGATGCACTCTTACCTAATCAATAAATTTTCATTATTTTAAAATCTATAATAATAAAAACCGGAACTTGCAAAATACTTTTAAAATAATTACACTATCTCGTGGGTTTGACGCAGAATGTGCAATATAAATGAACTCATCTGAAAATATCAATTTCCCAAAATGCACATTTCGCAAATAGGAAATATTGCACAATGTACACTTTTCTAGGTTACGATTAAATATGCTGTAGATGATAATAACAAAAAATGTTCTCTAATAGTTCAGATAATCAAATAAAACAGACTTGGTTCTCTAAGGAAACCGGGCATTTTAAAAAAACTATTTTAGATTTTACAAAAAAACATATATTTTTTAAAAGTAGGTTTAATAATGGTTAGATTTTCTCAATCGGCTAAATGAACATTCTGTGTCAGACCTCATCTCACGTTATTTGATTTATTTTTCACATTACAATAAAGGTGTTTGAGACCAGACTCTTACAGCCTGTTTGAACTCAGCCGGGTCAGTTAAAATTGATCTATATGGTTAAAAATGTTCGAAAAGATTCCTTACTAACCTATCTAGCTTACAATACGCTAACATCGGTTCTTATTCTCGTCCAAATGCGTCTGGAAACCTGTAATTTAAATTAGATATATGAAACTTTGAGCCCATGTATTCAATTTAAAAACGGTTGAAAAGAATTGAAAGATTTTAAAGTTTTGCCATGTGAAACTTTGGTAACTTTGTAAAATAATAACTTTTTAGTGCTATAATGTCCCATACAAATACATATTGTGTAACATTAAATGACGTATAATATCTATGTATCAAATGTTTTACAACTAGAATTAAGATAGTTTTCTTAATTCACAGATACTGTGAATTAAGAAAAAAAAAACATTAAATTAAATGTTTGTGAGTTCGGATTGGAAATATATATTTAAATTTTTTTAAATGCCCCAAATTTTTTTTTAATTTAGCGCATTGAGCATCCCGTTTACATCCGTTTAAATGTCATAAAAGAAAGGAAGTACGATTGTCCACTGTACCTTGGCGCTAGTTCTTGGGCCATGGGTTCCGCGCGTGCTGTCCAGGTATCATGTCGAGCAGGTACTGACGCTGGGCTTCGGCCACTCGCTGCATTTCCGCCGCCATCGCCGCACCACCACCGCCACCTTTACCCGCTGCAACGATGATGTAAAAAGTATAGATTAAGTATAGAGTATAGATATGCTCACAAAACAACTGAAAAAAGTTTTCCGAATGCAGCGATAGCACACATACTCATATTTCGAATGAGCGTACATTTACTTAAACAAAGGACCTATAACTGTATTCTCTTTGGCGGTTCGTTTTTGAGGCACGGAAATGAGAATGAAGTGTTTATTCAGTTTATGTCCTTACAGAACACTTATGAATGTCAAATGAAGCTACCACGGGTGGCGTATCTACCTTTATATATACAGAATATCATTGCGCTGAAATAAATAAAATCAATGTAAATTGAAGTATACTATAGTATTCGAGACTACAGCAGTTATTATTCACTATGCTTTTTTCAGACCGTCTCAATGTAGAACAGACAAGGTCGTTATTATGCTGAGGCCACACTAACGTTTAACGCCCATCAACGCCATAATTTATTGAGTCATTACCGAATGAATAAAAGGAAAACAAAAAGAAGATGGTGGATGATACAATTGCATCCCACAAGCATGGTTATGTTACCATTACCTCAATAAGAATAAACACAATTACTTTCTCGCGTTTATGTGGTGGCTACACATGACGTTAACGCCCATTAACGCGATAATTAATAACATTACCCATTAGTGTGGCTCCACCATTACTACAGATCGAGTGTCTGAAGAACGACAAGTGTAAAAAGTGCTTTCGATAAACAATAAACAATCTAGATACTCTCTCTTACTTAAATAGTGCCCGCGGCAAGTCCGCCCATCGCGTCAGTTGGCCAGAATTTTCATTCACCGTCACGTCGCTCGCTACAAGTCATAGTAACATAGTAGTGTGCTCGTGATATTTATTTTGTGTCCTCTTAATGACGTGTTAAGGTTAAAATTTTATGAATAATTTTATGTCATAAATATAACATGTGTCAACATAATAATATGTGTCAAGCGGCTCGGACATTTTTTGTTCTTTTAGATATTTCTTCTTTGATTGATATTTATTCGTGATTGTGCATCTAGTTGATTGTTTATCTAAGAGTGCAATAATAACTATGCCTAATTCTAATGATAACAAATAAAGGTGTGTCATACGTACAGCTTACCTAGCGCCAAGGCCTGAGCCATGGCAAGCTGGTAAGTATATATATTAATGGAGAAAACTGCATTATACTCCTCATACATCGTTAATAAAGTGAAATATGCCTCAAAGTCCGATATCAATTTTAATGATCACAAAAGAAAAGATATTATTATTTATTGAAAGTAGTTTTTGAAGATTTTTATATTATTAAGACAGATTTCGTACTATCAAAATTATTTGGAATGTGGCAGTTTTTGTTCCTACTTTTGTGTCATGGGGATTTAATATGCACTGCTACAATACTCAACAACTTATTACAACACTTTTTTGCTATTCATATTTGTACAGGCGATAAGACTTTAATGGAAATTTAAAAAATATATATTTTTGTCAAATTGGTCCAGGTATTGTTGAGTTATGCGCTTACCAACACATTTTGAGATTCATCATTAAAATTGTGATTTTTATGGCAAAAATCACAGGGTATTGGTCATTAAAATTCCGGTTACAAAAGGATTCTGGTGCAAGTGTAATAATCTATTCAATCTATCGCAGTCCACTGCTGGGCATAGGTCTCCCCCCATTTTGCGCCAGACATCCCGGTCCTCCGCTTTTCTCATCCAGCTCCCACCAGCGACCTTCCGCAAGTCGTTGGTCCATCGGGCCGGAGGGCGTCCTACGCTACGCTTGCCAAGACGCGGTCGCCACTCCAGAACTCCGCCTTCGGTTCTGCGACATACGTGACCACCCCACTGCCACTTCAACTTGCTGATCCGGCGGGCTATGTCGGTAACTTTAGTTCTCTTAAGGATTACATCATTTCTGATCTTATCCCTAAGATAGACCCAGAGCATCACTCCATTACGCGCTGAGTGACTTTGAACTTGTGAACCAATCCCGCAGTCAGTGTCCATGCTGCGTATGTTAGTACAGGTAGGACGCATTGCTCAAAGACTTTTGTCTTTAAGCATTGCGGAAGTGTAACAATAATCGTGCCTTATTCTAATGATAATAAACAAATGTGTCATACGTACAGCGCTTACCTAGCGCCGAGGCCTGAGCCATGGCGAGCTGGTAAGTATATAATAATGGTGAAAACTGCATCATGGCCGCCGCCGCCGCTGCGGGAGACATTCCGCTACCACCGCCGGCGCCACTTAGACCTATAACATATGTAGATATATTATTTAATTATGTATGCACACATACACAGAACACAATGTAATACAAAGAGAGGTATTAGTTGTAAAACCAACAATCATAAGATTTTGTTTCAGTTAGTGTTTGGGCTTTTTATTTTTAAAATGTTGTGTTATGCAGTGTTTTTTATGTCACACGTTGGAAAATGAGCTGCAGTAAGTAAGTAATTGAAACGCCTGACTATGACAGAAGCAGTGTTGAAGGAAATTAATGACAGTAGTTAATCATTATTTCCATCTCGTACACATAGAAAACGCTCACAATTTATATAAATATCAATTAATTTTTTTTTTTCAAAAACATCGCATTTAGTAACTAAGTGTAGACTAAATTAATGACGTGTTAAGCTATTCAAGCTTTAATAATGCTGGGGCACACTAACGACTAACGTCTAACGCCCATTAACGCGATAACTATTGCAATAAATTTTAATACGTTACAACTATCAAATATCGCGTTAACAGGTGACTACACCGGAAATTAACGATCCTTGTAATAATAAATGGTATTTCCCGTTAGTGTGGACCCAGCATTATACTTAAACACTAATAATTTATCATAGCTATTTTATTTTGAAACTACACATAAAAAAATATTCTCAAAATAAAAACCACTACCTCTCAAAAGTTGATGTTGCAAAGCCTGCATAGCGGCGGCGCTATGTTGCTCGAATGCCATCTGCGCAGCGGCCGCAGCTGCCAGCTGGGAAATACAAATAACTCTATTATAAATAAATAAACATCCACTGACATTCACACAGAGCCATCTAGCCCCAAGTTAAGCGTGAAGCCCGTATTATGTGTACTAAACAAGGAATGAACATACTTATATACATTTTTTTTGTAGATACATATATATTATATTAAAACATAGAAAACACCCAGACCATTACAAACAGACATGTTCATGCACACAAGTGTTTGTACTGCCCGGGGATTGAACCCGGAACCTTTGGTGTAGCAGTCGACGTCTCGACAATTGCACCACATGGGTCGTCAATATTTGACAATATTAATAGTATTAATAAATTTTATCATCGTCGTCATTTCATACTTTTTGTGAATGCAACAGTTGTTAACAACATCACTCTGGTTAGCGAGATTATCCTAATCTAGCGTCAGGTAACGTACATATAATTTCGAAAATTCGAAATCACATTGGTACGCGGCGGGATTTGAACCTTAGCCCTCCCGGTGCAGGGTAACAGTCCACACCACTGAGCCACCGACGCTCCAATTCTTCTTATTATTCTTCGTATTAAGCATTAATTTATCCAGAACTCCCAAGTCGTAACACTATTAAAAATTCAAACCCGCCCGCTTAAGGTGAAGAATATGGCAAAGTCTTTCAATATCAGTTAATCCCTTTACTTTCAAAGATTACCACCTCTTTTATTACCAGCAAGATTTACCACGAATCTGTCTTACAGCTATCGCCTTATAAGCTGGGACTCTCTAAATAATATATCTCTACATAGTATAAAACAAAGTCGCTTTTTCTGTCCCGATATCCCTATGTATGCTCAAATCTTTAAAACTACGTAGCGGATTTTGATGCGGTTTTTTTAAAGGTAGTAATTGAAGCGGAATGTATATGTATAATAGCACCCATTAAATAGTGGAGATACTCTGTTATTTTTGAGGCTTGCCGCGATACCGGTCGACCGGGGCGGCGTGAGCGTGCCTCTTTTTCAGCATTGCACCTGTGCGAAGCCGGGGCGGGTCGCTAGTCAATTATAAAATATCATGTAATAACCTGATGTTGCTTGCTGCTGCTGCCTTGGCTGGTACTGCTCGACGAGGAGCCTGCAACAAACGAATTACAAGCAGATAACACTATGTAGCTGAAGGGAAAAAATATATTTGTGAGTATTGTATTTCAAGTTTTTCTTTACGAGCGCGATGAATGAGTGATCACTTTATTCGATACCTTTTTCTTTTTTATTGGTCAACGAAACCAATTCTCATTTCAATCGGGAAATAAAATTCCGGTTGCGTGTATTAGCTACTGCACACACTAGGTAAGCGTTTGGGAATTCATCATAGATACGCTAGCAAGCGCAAGCTATTACGTATAGCACACAGTTATTCTGCTTTCTAGTTCATTGGCTATTAACGTGTTTCACGATTGCCATTTGAACATTTGAATTTGAATAATCATTGATGATCTTTCGAGTAATTTGGGAATCATTTTTTTTAGCCCAATTTATTAAAAAGCAACTGAAATCACATAGTAATTGTGATAGGTCAATTGATTTAGTGTTAACCCTTTGACCGCCAACGTCGCTTTATGGCGCAAGACACAAAATATTTTCTATTATGTCCAAATTCCCGCATTCAATGGGTGAAAGGATTTAATATTTAATCCAGCGATAGTGTTAGTATGTACAAAATAAAGGGTGTAAAACAATCGATACGTGTCGTTACCTTTACCTTTCTTGGCGGGCACCTCGGCGGCATCGCGACTACTACGCTCCGAATGGTGACTACGCAGTGATTCCGATGTGCTTAACGACCTGACAACAATACATATAGTATGTCAGTCTTTGCAATCTAAATATATATAACCCAGTGGTGACTGACCGACAGACTAACTGACTGACATAGTGATCTATCAACGAACAGCCCAAACCACTGGACGGACCGAGATGAAATATGGCATGCAGATAGATGTTATGATGCAGGCATCCGCTAACAAAAGATTTTAATTAATTCTACCCTCAAGGGGATAAAATAAGGGATCAAAGTTTGTATGAAAATTTGACAATTTTAAACTAATCGGACTGGCTTGGGCTGAGAGCCACCTGCGCTCGCCAATTGTCCGGTGAAGCTGTGAAGGCCATTTAGAAAATAAAAGCCATTCTGAAAAAAAAACGGACTGAGACTTAGCACACATAAAGCTATGACTGAGGCATCCCCTGAGAAAGGAAATAAGGGCAATGAAAATAATACTTCTTAAAGCGAGAGAAGTCACGAGTAAAAGCTAGTATGTTATAAGTGTACAGGACGGTCAGGTCGCTCACCTGATGGCAAGTGAAACGCCTGACCATGACAAAGCGGCATTGAAGGAGACCAACAACTGATAGACAGTTATTAGTTATTATCCTCCATAGATGCCGCACTGCGCCCAAAACCAGAGGCAACAGATGTAAGGTATCTTATACCCGGTAATTTCACTAGCTACAGTGCCCTCATCCCGAAACACAAAAGTGCATAACACTCCTGTTTCACGGGACGATATCTGGCACTGCGGTGGTATCTAGATGACTTAGTATCGAGTGTACTACCTACAATAAAAGCGCGAATAAATATCTAATTTTGATAATTGATATAAGCTCTTCAGTTCACCAAAAATTGTTAAGATACTAAAAAAACACGTATAAGACGAAAACACAATACCTCATTTTCCTGATCAAGTTAATTTGACCAAAAACCTTACTTAATGCACTCTTCTTTAGGAGGGCAGGATGGGACGTAATAGGCTGAATGATGTACATACCTGGGGGGCGGTGGCGCAGGCTTGGCCGCTGGGGGAGGCGCCGGCGTCGATGACGAACTACTGCGGGGACTGCCGCGTGATGACGACATCTGTATTTCATAACGTTAATCATTAAAAAATGAAAAGAATAATATTATTATTTATCCCTAAACACAACAAATTACAAAAAATATGTTGAATAACGTATGTAGGTAAAATTTTGTTACAGTGCGGGAAGGCCTGTGGCCTGCAGTGGGCCTATAGGACGATGATGAGGAGCATTCAGTAAAAACACTGGCAAACAAAGTAAGACGTTATATTTCTTCAGCATAGTCCTCATCATCATCAGCTCATAAGCCGCCGCGCGAAACAAGATTACTTTTAAAAAAATAAAGTTTTTCTAAATTATTCCTTGCTACATTAGCTACCTGCCAAAAAAAATCTGTCTAGCTATTTTAGAGATCTCCTGGGAAAAACAGACAGACAGACAAGCAAAAATTTTTGAAAATATTGAATGAAAAATAATGGTTATTTTAATATTGAATAAGTAGACAGTCCAATAGTATATCGATGTTTTATGTTGTCCGAGTAATATTTTGTCGTATTTTTTTCAAAATTATGATTGCAATCAAGTCGGTGGTTCAATGGTGTGGACTGTTGCCCTCCTGCTGGAAGGGCTGAGGTTCTAATCCCGCCACGTACCAATGTATTTTCGAATTTTCAAAAATATATGTACGTTATCCGACGCTCTTACGGTAAAGCAAAACATCGTGAGGAAACCTGCGCACGCCTGCGAAGAGATTCAAAGGTTGTGCGAGAAGTCGTCCAACCCGCACTGGGCCCGCGTGGACGACTAAGGCCTGTACACCCTATACGGGTAGGCTCGTGCCCCTCGGTGGGGACCACAGACATCAGAATATATACATTAGACTGGACAAGCCGCCAAGTTTATAGGCAGTCCCAGTGTCGCAATTTCTTTTCGGTTCTTACCTGTGAAAATTTCTTGGTAAATTTACTGATTTATTGCGAAGATGGCATGTTACAATTGCACAGGATGGCATTTTGGAAAAAAACGGTAATTTTTCTAATATTCGTGCGTCTTGACTCGTCTCACAGAGCGTAAACTGGGAGCCAGTGTATGCTCGTTGAGCTTACATTTGTCGCACTTTAAACGCGGCTTGCCCCATCTCCTGTATTAGGAAATCTGTGGTGGGGACGTTTAATGAGCTGTGATGATGATTAGCAGTGGTATTTTGGGTATGTGGATGAGTGCTAGAGCGTCGGTGGCTCAGTGGTGTGGACTGTCGCCTTCCTACCGGGAGGGCTGAGGTTCAAATCCCGACACGTACCAATGTATTTTCGAATTTTCGAAAAATATATGTACGTTATCCGACGCTCTTACGGTGAAGGAAAACATCGTGAGGAAACCTTCATGCACGCCTGCGAAGAGATTCGAAGGTTGTGTGTGAAGTCGTCCAATCCGCACTGGGCCCGCGTGGACGACTAAGGCCTAATCACCCTATACGGGTAGGCTCGTGCCCCTCGGTGGGGACCACAGACATCAGAATATACATTAGACTGGACAAGCCGCCAAGTTTATAGGCAGTCCCAGTGTCGCAATTTCTTTTCGGTTCTTACCTGTGAAAATTTATTATATTTCTTGGCAAATTTACTGATTTATTGCGAAGATGGCATGTTACAATTGCACAGGATGGCATTTTGGAAAAAAAACGGTAATTTTTCTAATATTCGTGCGTCTTGACTCGTCTCACAGAGCGTAAACTGGCAGCCAGTGTATGCTCGTTGAGCTTACATTTGTCGCACTTTAAACGCGGCTTGCCCCATCTCCTGTATTAGGAAATCTGTGGTGGGGACGTTTAATGAGCTGTGATGATGATTAGCAGTGGTATTTTGGGTGGGTGGATGAGTGGTACGGTATCTGAGTGTACCTGTAGCGGCCTGTGCGCGGGCGGGGGCTGCGGCGGCGCGGGCGGCGGCGAGGCGGCGGGCGCGGCCAGCCTGCGCTCTATCTCCTGCTCTTGCTGCAGCGCGCGGACGAACGCCGTCTTCAGCCGGGCCGTGTGCTCCGCCTACATATACATACAACATGCTTAGCCAGTGTTACGTAGTCACGAGTAGTTCGTGAATATGTGGGCCCCTGGACTGAAATACTGCGGGGCCGATCAACTAATAGTCACGTCAAAAAACTGTTTTACACCTAATGAAACATTATTGTGTGAAGTGGCAGTGGGCTGGTCACGTATGTCGCAGAACCGATGGCCGTTGGAGCAGACGAGTTCTGGAGTGGAGACCGCGTCTCGGCAAGCGTAGCGTAGGATGCCCTCCGGCCCGATGACTTGCGAAAGGTCGCTGATGAAGGCTGGATGAGAAAAGCGGAGGACCGGGATATCTGGCGCAAAATAGGGAAGCCAATGTCCAGCAGTGGACTAAGTTGAATAGGAAACATTATTGCTATAAATTCTTTATTGCACTAAAACATAAATATTACTGAAATCTTCGCAAGTATTAATTGTACAAAAGGCGACCTTTATATAAGTAAAAAACGAATCGCCTATTTTTTTAGATACCTTTGAAATGAAAAATAAAAATATAATAATAAAATGGTATATTGTTTAATTGTGCAAAAATCATAGTCAATAAAAGGTAAATAATCCAGAAATTACGTATCATTGGTAAATGAACAATTCAATTACTTATTTTTGTCGCTGTTTAAAACAATAAAATCAGTAAACAAAAAAAATATATCAAAATTACATAATAGACAGCAGCTGTCATTTTGGAGACACATAAGAACTGCGGGCGGGTGAATTCAATGCTAAAATCTTTACGAATTTTGACAGCTCGACGTGAACAGTTAAAAAATCGAGTTATACATCATACAACTAGGGCGAGTTTACCTTGAGCACGCTTGACAGAGAATTTAGGCACAGACACGCTATTATGATACATACATACCTTGATCGCCCGCTTCACATTCCCGGACATTCAAAGCTCGCACAGTCTCCTCGCGGCCAGTGCGGTAGTAAAAGTGGCGACCTGTCTCTCCCACACACACACGGCACACGGTACAATGCACCTTACTTCATGCTACTAGAGATCATCACACCTTGAGCGCTCACTTTCACGACACCCGGACATGGAGCGCCGCCGGCTTCTCCTTAACGTCACACGATATAATACACTTTAATACAACCTACTAGAGTTCACCTCGCGCAATCGCTTCTCCGACAGTTGCCGCAAGCCGGACGCTCTCAAAGTCACATAGCATAGTACACCTTACTCGTTACCACTAGAGCCTACTTCCCATTGTGCGCGTGTTTCAACATCACGCAGAGGCGGAGCGCCGCCGGGAGCTTCCCTGCGCCGGACGCATGAGCGCAGCTACTGCACAATATGAGTTGCACCTTATCGTAACCATGTAAAGTGGAGATTACCTTGAGCGCCCCGCCTCACATTTCCCGGAGGACGCCCCAATCCCCCCCAAAAAAGCCGCACAAGGCCTTCTCGCGGCTGCGCAGTGGGGGATGAAGTCAAGGATCGGTTCTCGTTGACTCCCGCTGCGGGCGCTCGCTCCACACGCCAACGGTGGCGTCGCAGAGCTCGCACCCGCACTGGGCGCACACGCCTCTAGGATTTTATCGCATACCCACGATCGCGAATAGATCCGAGATCCATGGGTTACCGACCCCACGGGCCGGGCTCAACACTCGGCCAACCAAAGATACTATATATGGTATGACTCTATTCCAACACTCTCGATACATGTACCTGTGTTTTCCTAACATACCAATAACATATTGAAACATAGGACAAACACCCAGACCATACAAAAACAGACATGTTAATGCACACAAATGTTTTTGTACCTGCCCCGGGGAGCGAACCCCTTATGTGTTTACAGTCGAACAAGCTCATCCGCAACAACCAAGATGGGTCGTCGAAATATCTAATCTCGTTGTTCATTTCAAATTCAAATTCACTTTGTGCATGAACATGAATCGTATCACAATATAAAACAGCTCATCTGTATAGAGAAGCTTCGAGCAATCAGTGATTACTAATTACTATAATTATTGTAAGGATTCCAGAATCATCAAGCTAGGCTAATAAATGTCGTAGCTCTACGCAGGGCTACCCCCGAGATATCCATCCTATTCGTCGACCATGAAACTACCTACTCTCACTAGGATTGGTAGTACTCGATATTGAGTGTCGATCGTTAGGTAAGACCGGACCACGCCGCAATTTTTCAGAATTGAATGTGTTAGAATTTTGTGAAGTTGGTCTCCATGATGAGTTGATTGCAAATTGCAAAAAAAATCGGACGATGTTACCCGTTACGGAGTTAGGATTGAAGAACCATCATGTCTTGCTGTCCAGATATTGCGGTTAACTCCGTTTGGAAACAGGC
>PQWD01006706.1:48949-71909 GCA_019425675.1 Leucinodes orbonalis | reverse complement strand
TTGAACTAATATGGAAAAAGCATAAGCTAATTTTCTTTTCTTTGTTGTCACCTATTAGATTTATATTATATTTAACTGCTTATAATACTTCTGATAGATTATTATATCTTCTTCTTCTTCTTCTACTTCAACCTATTGCAGTCCACTGCTGGACATAGGTCTCCCCATTTTGCGCCAGACATCCCGGTCCTCGCTTCTCTTCATCCAGCTTCCACAGCGACCTTTCGCAAGTCGTCGGTCCACCGGCCGGAGGGCGTCCTACGCTACGTACATTGCTCGAACCAAGACGCAATCTCCACTCCAGAACTCGTCTGCTCCAACGGCCATCGGTTCTGCGACATACGTGACCAAGCCACTGCCATTTCAACTTGCTGATCCGGCGGGCTACGTCGGTAACTTTAGTTCTCTTACGAATTAAATCATTTCTAATCTTATCCCTAAGAGAGACTCCAAGCATAGCTCGCTCCATTGCGCGTTGAGTGACTTTGATTATTATATATTTACTCATAATTAATATAATAAAAATTGTGAATATAATTTCCTTTATATAATTATTTTGACAACAGATGATATCATTCTGTACAAAACAAATTTTTTTTGAAAAGAGTAACTACTGAGTTTTTTGCTGGATTCTTCTCAGTTGCAAAACTAACGTCCGAACCAGTAGTAGCTTCATTTGACATTCATAAGTGTTCTGTAAGGACCTAAACTGAATAAACACTTTTCATTTTCAGTCCCGTGAAATAGGAGTAGGGTGTTTTGCACTTCTGTCTTTCGGGATGAGGGCACTGTAGCTTAAATTACCGGGCATAAGAGACCAAACATCTGTCGTCTCGGGTGACATGCGCAGGACAGTGTTGGCGGAAAATAATGATTGTTTTTAATGTCCACCAACACTTCATCCGACACGGTCACGCGTATCACTTACGGCACTTACTAGGCGAGCGAACTGACCGTCCCGTTCACTATATGACATAAACAAAGTGAAATAAAAGGTATAAGTACTTAATGTTCCGATTAATTGCATTCTTAAGGCCAACGACTCTAAATCCGTCGCAATCCAGACTCAGACTATGCTTAATCTATCTTGTTTCAAATCGGTCCACAACTTCTCAATAACCTCTCCTGGCATAGTTAGACAAAAGTAAAACTTCCTCCGCTCAGATAAAGTTCAGTTTGGAATGAAGCCAATATTGATACATATTTAATGAGATACTGGATCATACTTGGATGGTGTTGGGTCTTAGTTTCAATTGTTGCGCCAGTTATTGTCGAGTGGAATCGATAGTGTATTATCGATGCTTACGACTTCCAGCGCCGGATCTTCAATTTTTTCTAGGTGGGGCAAAAATTTAGAAATGCCGCCCCCGCCCTCTTTTATTTATTTTTACCTTTATCATCCTATATTATTTCACTAATTTATATAATAGGTCCTCAAATTGATTGACATTTGGACAAAGCTGCAACTTTTTACGCAGCTGTGATCAGTTTCAGAGATATTACATCTCCTTGTCTTACTCCTCGGTGCCAATGATAAGCCAATGGTAAGCTCTTCATGTACTCGGCCTGACATAGTAGCGCTCTCGTACAAACATCTCAAGGTCTCAAGCATTTCAAGCAGTAGTCAAGTCAGGCACCGTTGGAGGGAATGAAACACAGCCCAAGTCTCGATCGAATCGAAGGCTTTCTCATAGTCCACAAACGCCAAACATAATGGTCAGTTATACTCTCCGCTCTTCTGTATAACCTGCCACAGCGTATGTAATATGTAGTCTATGGTGCTGAAGCCTTTGAGGAACCCGGCTTGTTCGGAGGGCTGGAAATCGTCAAACATATGCGCGAGACGGATCATAATGACTCTGGAGAATAACTTGAAGATGTGGCACAATATCGTAATGGGTCGTTAATTCTTCAATAAGCTTTTAATATCTAAGATAACTCGTAACAGATGTAAAAACGGCAAGATTAGTTTATTTTAGTCATTTTTATAATGTAATGTCGTATGGTCTACCGTTGTGGGGTACGGCTGCCGACATTGATACAATATTTGTGCTACAAAAAGAGCTTTTATCTACAACCTTAGACCACGTGACTCTCTTAAAGAACAGTTCAAAGAAATAAATTTGTTTTTTTTGTAATGTTATTTTTGTCGTTCATAAGTGCTTTTTGTAAGCCTAATTTAAATAAATGAATTTTGACTTTAACTTATCATACCCGGAATATTAGGCTCTCTCCAAGCGGATACGAAAACTCGTTCGCAGAGAATTCTACTATTTCAATACAAGGTTAATTAAGGACCTTATTAAGGAGAACAGGGGGCCCAAAGTTTTCCAAAAACCACTTGGCAGGAGCATTCTGGTGAAGCTTAATATAGCAGATGGCCAACTACTCACATTACGCCAACAGATCCTGGAAGAGGTTGAGAAATTCTATGGATTTGTCGAGCGCTCATCAGTACAGACCGAAGACAGCGAAGATCTACGTGCCCTACTAAGGCACCATTGTACGTAGGATATGCCGGATGTTGACGTTAGCGAAATTAGTGCAGCACTGAAGCAACTGAGAAATGAAAGGGCCCCGTGGGATGACGGTATTACGACAGAACTCCTAAACACCGGTGGACAACCCATCCTTAGGACATTAGGTGAGCTCTTTTAATGCCGTCATCTACCTGGGAACTACACTGGAAGCGTGGTCCACAAGCGTTCTTAAGAAGGGTGATAAAGCTCTCTTGAAGAATTATAGACCGGTAGCGTTTCTGATAAGCGTCGGTGGCGTCCTTCTCCAGATTGTCCAAGAATAAGTTTACTTGGGCTAAAACTTGACCGGCACAATTTCGGAAGGGAAGCTAGTAGGAGGATTCATTTGGGCTGGGCGGCATCAGGCAAGTTACATCAGATCTTCACGTCGACGATTCCGCAACGCTTAAGGACAAAAGTCTTTGAGAAATACGTCCTACCCATACCAACATACGCAGATGAGACATGGACACTGACTGCGGATTGGTTCAGAAATTCAAAGTTACTCAACGAGCGATGGAGCGTGCTATGTTGGGAGACTCTTATACATAAAATCAGAAATGATGTTATCCAAAAGAACTAAAATTACCGGCATAGTTCGCCAGATTAGCGAACTGAAGTGGCAGTGGGTAATGATGTCGCAGAACCGATGGCCGTTGGAGCAGACGAGTTCTGGAGCGGAGACCGCGTCTTGGCAAGCGTAACGTAGGACGCCCTCCGGCCCGATGGACCGACAACTTGCGAAAAGTCGCTGGTGGAGTCTGGATGAGAAAAACGGAGGACCGGAATATCTGGCGCAAAATGAGACCAATGTCCAACAGTGGACTGCGATAGGTTGAATAGAGAGGGAAAAGGTTTAATCACCTTTCTTGAAGAAGAACACCACCACGCCATTGCTCCTCACCTTTGGTGTCGCACCATCACCGATTCCGGAATTAAAAAGCTTCTGAAGGGTCTTAAGCACTGGCGTGCCCCCTACTTTCAAAAGCTCTGCGGTATATCCGTCGTAGCGGGGGTCTAATAACGCTTAAGCTGTTTCATAACCATCCTAACCTCGGCAAAAAAGCAATGTCATTAAAAAGTTACAATTTATCAATTATTGGTATTGATATTAATCAATTAAGTTCTATAATGAAATAAGACTACTCGCCTCAGCTTTTTCGAAGTCACACTGGATGAAAAAGGCGTTTTATTTCCAATTTATTTTGTATATTTTCTTAAAAAACGTGGTCGCTTGATGCAAGTAAAAGGAGCTTAATTGTTTATTTTTATTTTTTTTCAATTGTAGCTGTCCATCATGAAAATGATATAGCTTTAAAGCAGCTAAGTTGGCATCAATTAACATAGAGAAATAACTACGTAACTTTGAAATAATACACTGCTGCCCTGTATAGAGATCGACGAGAGAGTTTTCGTATACAGCGTCATTCCTCAGATCGCAGCTGCACCCGCCTGCTGACCGTGATCTGCGGGCGCCTATTTAGAACTATGCAAAAAAATGTAATGGTTCAGTAACATGCCTTACTCCGCGCTCCGGTTATCAGTCGTATTTCTATGGCCATGCACTTGTACTATTATTTATTCCGCGGGCAAGTAAGGTAAATGATGAGTGGTCCATTAGTCGGTTTGCCGCCCCCTGACCGTGCCGCCCGGGGCACGTGCCCCCGTCTGCCCCCCCCCCCCTAGATCCGGCCCTGACGACTTCGTTAAGCAGCCTTTACGAAAGTCAACACTGAAATGGAAATATGATTACCTTTTTAATAACGCATATCTGTTTTCTTTAAGGAGCTCTTACAATACTGTTTATTATTGGCAGAATATTAACCTTACCCAATGCACAAATAAAAAAAACGAAACAATCCGTTAACCCATTGAAAGCCGGGAACCCAGGCATAACCGAAAATCTATTGTAGTGTCATTGGCGGTCATAGGGTTATTTAAAAAAAAATAAAAGCATAAAATAATAATTCTCTTTGTATATCTGTAGAAAAAGTATATACGTTAATTAAAGCAAAAGTTCCAATCTATCTATGGAATATTCGATAACTAAGGTAATCGATATGCAATTGCCGATTCCATCACACCACTAGCCAAAACCCAGTCACAATTCCAATAAAACCCGTGCATCCCTTGCAATAACGCTCGTCAGACGAAACTTATGACAACGCCGGCATCAGCCAGTCTTTTATTATGCCCCGAATGTAATATGGGAATGGAAAAACTTTCAGGTGACATATGAGAATTGATTTTGGCTACTATGCTGATTATAAGGGTAAAGGTCTGGACATTGTGTAAATAATATTACCTTAATATTTTTTTAGGGCTGTGTTAGGTGTCTCCCTACGCGATAAAATCCGAAACGAGTATTAGCAAGTTGAAGTGGGGGTGAGCACGGAACATAGTGCGTAGAACCGATGGCCGATGGGGTGGAAAGGTTCTCGAGTGGCGTCCACGTAACGGAAAGCGAAGGCCGACCCCCAACCAGATCGACGGATGACCTGGTTATGGTGGGGGATAGCAGATGGATGTCAACTGCAAGGGATCGGCCCGCGTGGAAATCATTAGGGGAGGCCTTCGTTTAGTAGGACATAATAGGCTGTATTGAAGATGATGATTTTTTATTGATATATTAATTAATATTGGTAATAAAGGTGTAATGGTGTAATACTGATAAAATGAACCGGGTACTTGTCGCTTTGCATTCCGACTTTTCCAGTATTACTTATCATACTATCATTTACTAAGTGAAATCGAATACGTTTCAATATTCACTGACATTCCCACAGCACCATCTAGCCCCAACCTAAGCATTAGCCTGTAATTTGGAATCTAAACTACGGATACGTATATACTTTTTTTTGTAAATACATACGTATTATACATAGAAAAAACCCAGACCAATAATGACAGAATGTTCATGCACAAATTTGTACTGCTCGGGGATCGAATATGAATCGAATTTGTTTAATTAACACACATTGACACGGCGACCGACCAATAGCGGCGCAGGAAGAAGACGCGCAGTGCGTTGTGTATGCCGATTGGTCAATAGCATATTCCTCGCTTATGTACCTCGTCTTCAGCTCAGATACATGGATGAGCTTTTTTACATTTTATAATTAAGTATACTTTTGATAAAATGTCGTGCGCGCATTAATTGTGTCTGAAATATAACAATAAACATCCCAGACTTTACAAGCCCTTTATCTGCAGTCCACACTTGATGAATCCTGGTTTTATGAGTACCTACCAGACGACATAGCGAGATTCGTAAATAGCAGACCAGTGCAAATGCAGCTAAATTATTAAGACGATAAGTTAACATGAATCGTTAATGATAGGTTAATATAAATATGAATAAATATAAATATCCACTGACATTCACACAGCGCCATCTAGCCCCAAGTTAAGCGTGAAGCCTGTATTATGGGTACTAAATAACGGATAAACATATATACATTTCTTTTTTTGTAAATAAATACATATTATATATAGAAAACACCCAGACCATTACAAACATGTTCATGTACACAAATGTTTGTACTGCCCGGGGATCGAACCCGGAACCCTTGGTTTTGCAGTCGAACTCTCAACCGCAACACCAAATGGGTCATCAAATAATAATAAAAGTTAGTTAATAAAAGTTACATGCCAAATATCAATTTAGTATTCAAATATAGTTCAATTTTATTGTAATTACTCGTAATCTAATCATAACTTTTGCAGTACCTATTCCCCAGTCTGAATAAACGAAGTGAACACACGTTTGTCATGTCGGCAAACAAAGATAAATCTGTTTGCCAACACATGCGATTGTGTTTGTTTATCTAGCAACGTACATAAAAGATTATACTGTTAGATTAGCTATTTTTATAACAATAACAAGAATAAATATATTTTTCCTTATCAACCGCCTATAACGGTCCACTGCAGGGCACAGGCCTTCCCGCATAGATATTGCGAGATTGGGACGTCACCCGCGACATGGGCTCAATGCAGATTGGTGGGTGAAATCACAAACTTTAAACATTTCTAAAATGTAAATCACGTGTCACCAAAACCTAACACTGTACAGCAGATTGTTCAATATTTGTTACTTTCATCATCATCATCTGCTCATTAAACGTCCGCACCGAGGGGCAGGAGCCTACCCGTATAGGGTGATTAGGCCTTAGTCGTCCACGCGGGCCCAGTGCGGATTGGACGACTTCACACACAACCTTCGAATCTCTTCGCAAGCGTGCATGAAGGTTTCCTCACGATGTTTTCCTTCACCGTAAGAGCGTCGGATAACGTACACATATTTTCGAAAACTTGAAAACATATTGGTACGTGTCGGGATTTGAACCTCAGCCCTCCCGGTAGGAAGGCGACAGTCCACACCATTGAGCCACCAACGCTCTATTTGTTACTTTATTATTCATCAATTTGACACCTCTCTTTCCAGAACATTCTATTTATGCAAAAAAACTTAGCATGACACAGAAATTCGTCTACAAACAACAACCAGCGAAAACTATTTCCCAGGTGAGAAAAATAAACAAAGGGATCGCGCCCTGCGGGTTGTCATCACGTAACCCTTTATTGTACTTGAAAAGATTATCTCGCGGCCCTTGCGATAACACTGACGCTTTGTTATCGGAAAAAAATAACGCGAAGGAAAACAAAAACATTTTTACATAAAGATATATTGACCTAGTAAACTATGGGAAGCTATATTTTGTTCTACTCAGTTTGTTACAGTGCTGAATAAGTCTGAAATCGTTGCCTGTTAGGTAGACTATTGTTCAAGTTAAATCTGTTTACGCATATGGTATGGAGCGTCGCTGGCTCATTGAAGTGGACTGTTCTGGGCGGTTCAGGTTCAAATCCCGCCTAATACCAATGTACTTTCGAAATATTATGTACGTTTATCCGACGCTCTTACGATGAAGGAAAATCTGGAGGAAACCTGCATACGCCAGCGAAGAGATTCAAAGGTTGTGTGTGAAGTCAGCTAATGCGCTCTCATATTTGCCTAACTAGTTGTTCTTATTCAATGCCGCTGTCATTATCATCATCATCAGCTCATTAAACGTCCCCACCGAGGGGCACGAGCCTACCCGTATAGGGTGATTAGTCCTTAGTCGTCCACGAGGGCCCAGTGCGGATTGGACGACTTTACACACAACCTTCGAATCTCTTCGCAGGCGTGCATGAAGGTTTCCTCACGATGTTTTCCTTCACCGTAATAGCGTCGGATAACGTACATATATTTTTCGAAAATTCGAAAATACATTGGTACGTGTCGGGATTTGAACCCCATCCATCCCGGTAGGAAGGCGACAGTCCACACCACTGAGCCACCGACGCTCTATCCACTATCCGCCGCTGTGTCATGGTCAGACATATCACTTACCATCAGGTGAGCGTCCTGTACACTATGGAACATAAAAAGTGGTGTAGGTCTCATCGCGTGAGTGAAGTGGGAGTAGTGTATCGAGAAGAGAGTACAGTAGCTAACATTTAACATCTGTCATTCTATTTTGTGGCTGCCGGCCTGTGTTAATAATCACTATGAACAATTATAGATTTTATTCAACACTTCATTCCATTCACCATCATATGAGCAAACTGATCGTCCTGGTCATATAATATCATAATACTGGGACCTCTTTCATTCTATGAGTTAATTACGTATCCATGTTATTATTTATCAATAAAACAACACGATAGCTTAGGTATTTTGAAAATATTTTGAATATATTATTTCGAAAACCAAAATACTTTGCTTAATCATTGTTCAAACTGGCGAAAATGAAATCGCCTTAGCGCGCTTCAGTCGCATGGAAAAGCAAACATCTGAATTGCCTCTTCCTGAAATTCTAAATGACATTTGTCACGGGTATTTTGAAGTACTCAATGGCATTAGGAAGAAGTAATAAAGGTCACTGCTACAATTCTCGGAGGGTCCAATTAATTCAATGAACCTAAACCGTAATATCGGTTTTCTGGAAATCTCACGGATTTAATTTTCGTACAAAAAGAATTCAGGTATATATAGATATTTATACATTCGATGATTTACAAATCATATGAACTAATATGATTAAATTTAGTATAAATTCATTTCGCATTATAAAAGCAAGATACATTTTTCAGATTGCTAAAAATATTCAGGCTTTAGTTTCTTTTAGGTCAGGTTTCTTAGTCTGGTTGTTTTTTGTGGAATGTAGATTTTAATTACAAAAAATGCAAGGTTTATCTATTGTAAGCCATACACAAAGTCCTTGTTTAAATCGGGGTCTAGATGGCTCTATGAGAATATCTGTGACTGTGGATATTTTTATCCTACTAATATTATAAAAGCGGAAGTTGTAAGGATGTAGGATGGATTTTTATTACTCTTTCAAGAAAACTAATTGGAGATGAATTGAATTTTACAATATAGTTTATACAACAGAATAGCATATGACAACGCTACAATCTATAAAGTTATAATGTGAATCGAAATAATAATTCTGTATTTGTGGACACCGGCTCGTGAATTATACGAGTAATTGCGGAATGTTCAGAGACTTATGACATATATTTCTTGATAAGCGGGGCCTGTTTGTCCACAATTACAATGCCCTATTTATGAGGGACATTTTATACCTTTGGACCATATTTATATTCATTTATTCACACCCATTAACAATGGAAGCAATAAAGTGCGGCGGCTGATGTTATTGCGCGACTCCCGTGAAGGTTTTCAGGGCATTAGAGGGGAGAAATATACGGGAATAATGACTATAACAATAAACATTGCTTGGTGAATAAAATATTAATGCTGCTTGTTCTGTACTGTTTATCTAATTGTTTGGTTTAATTAATAAGAATAGCATTAGGAAGTTGGGAATTTCATTATACTAATAACATGCATTTGTCTTATGCACGTGTATGTCATTAAATCAGATAAACACTACTAAAAAACATAAGTAACACAAAATAATAATGAAAATGGAACTTTATAAGTCTGACAAACCATTTGCATAGCTTGTCTGCAGCATTTAAATGTTTAAATCTCATTTCACAACTATCTTTAAAGAAAGTTATAAGTAAATGGTTGTCTATATAACCCCATTATATATACCCCATATGTGACGACCTATTTGGTGTTGCGGTTGAGAGGTCGGCTGCAACACCAAGGGTTCCGGGTTCGATCTCCGGGCAGTACAAACATTTGTGTGCATGAACATGTCTGTTTGTAATGGTCTGGGTGTTTTCTATGTATGATATGTATGTATTTACAAAAAAAATGTATTCAAGTATATTTATCCGTTGTTTAGTACCCATAATTAACGGCTTCACGCTTAACTTGGGGCTAGATGGCGCTATGTGAATGTCAGTGGATATTTATTTAATATTTATTATTTATTATATATTTGTATAATATGTAATCATCATCATTTATATAATCTAAAGTTATATGTATATTATAACATTCTAAACTCCAATTACCACACGAAATGCTATTATCAAACTCGTTATGAGTACATAATCGGCTTTTTTATATCTTAAACAATAGCAGTAACAAAATGCTCGTAAGCAACACGGAGAACATTGAACGAGTATTGACATACCTTTTCATTGTTACAGATCGACGCACCGGAATGATTCTTCACACGTCACTAGTTTGTAGGTGAGCACCTGAAAACGAATATTTTACGCCACATTACATTATACAATTCTTTATGTTTATGTTATCGTAATATATGGAGATAAGATCTCTAAATCATCATCAGCTCATTAAACGTCCCCACCGAGGGGCACGAGTCTACCCGTATAGGGTGATTAGGCCTTAGTTGTCCACGCGATCCCAGTGCAGGTTGGACGACTTCACGCACAACTTTGAATCTCTGCGCAGGCGTGCGCAGGTTTCCTCTCGATGTTTTCCTTCACCGTAAGAGCGTCGGATAACGTAGGTACACATATTTTTCGAAAATTTGAAAACACATTGGTACGTGGCGGGATTTGAACCTCAGCCCTCCCGGTTGGAGGGCGACAGTCCACACCATTGAGCCACCGACGCTCATATCTAAATCGTAATTCCAAAACATAATTATTCCACAAATGTCATTAGTGATGCTCTTAATTGGAATTCAGTAGCCATTTAGATTATTGGCTGTGAAATGGAAAATATTCAGGCAAAACTATGTATGGTTTAGTAAATAGTCAATAACTGACTGTATATCGGTTTTGCTAGTATATCGTAGTCATTACTAAAACTACTTAACATATAGTAAATCGTAAACAAGGTTTAACAAGTATTTTGACACCCGAAAAAAAAGATGTTAGGTCTCTTATACCCGGTAACTTTACTAGCTACAGTGCCCTCATCCCGAAATACAGATGTGCATAACACTTTTTATTTCGCGGGACGATATCTGGCACTGCGGTGGTACCTACCTAGACGACTCAGTACCGAGTCTACCACCTAGTAAAATCGTGTCAGGTATCTAGAAATACTTAATCTACAAGGAAAGTTCAGTTCAGTCGATACGTCTACAGTTATGCTATAATCGTGTACTAGGAAACCATAAGTTGATGAGGTCTTCCTCATAATAAACTCGCTGCTAGACAAATGCGTACCTATCTATTTTTGTGTCTTGTTGCTTTTGGCCGCAATACGTATTTATAACAGTCTAATGGTGTTTTAATTTTGCAAAGTTATAAACATACGTTACAATCCTGTGCGCATTGTAAACAGTTTCTTTGTAAAATTGGCCAAGTGCGAGTCAGTCTTGCCTATGAAGTGTTCCGTAGCAGCAAGAAACATACAATTATGTAAATAGTATTGATCTAGGCACCTAATAATATTTTTTTATGAGAAAACTTATTTTCATGGTAATGTTCATCATATATGGTTTGGAATTTTTCAATCCCGTATTTTCGAAGTAAGCGGCTCCACTTTGAAAATCTCTTTCGCGCAAACTTTTAATGAAAAAAAATATTAGAAACCTCAATCTCATTTTTGACCCATTAACCGCCGGGATTCCAGACACAATAGAAAATATATTGTGTCTGTTGAATACATGCAACTGCGGCGGTTAGAGAGTTAAAAACTTACCTATATATTGATTACGTTATGTTTTTCGTTTTTTTTTTGCTATTCGGCTACGGAACCCTAAAACATAAACGTTATTCCCGTTTCGTGTCATAGAAAAATGAGATTTATTGCGCCGCTTTGAGCCGAGCGAAGTCAAAATAGATTGATCTTTGTTCTTGAATTACGTAGTAAAACTTAACCATTGTCATAAATTATATATAGAAGTTCAATGACCTTTTTTTGCGGATTTAAGGCGGAACAACCCGGAAAATCCACAACATATTTAATGATTCCCTCTTATTCACTCATTTCCCTCTACAGATTTGTAACCATAGGCGATCTTCTGACATCAACAGCACTTCATCATCATCAACTCATTAAACGTCCCCACCGAGGGGCACGAGCCTACCCGTATAGGGTACACACACTTAATACGACAAAAATGTAAATTATTTATTGTTTTTGCGATTAGCATAGCTTCGTCGTCGTCGTATAGGAGCGTCGGTGACTCAATGGTGTGGACTATCGCCTTTCTACCGGGAGGGCTGAGGTTCAAATCCCGCCACGAATTTCGAAAATATATGTACGTTATCCGACGCTCTTACGGTGAAGGAAAACATCGTGAGGAAACCTTCATGCACGCCTGCGAAAAGATTCGAAGGTTGTGTGTGAAGTCGTCCAATCCGCACTGGGCCTGCGTGGACGACTGAGGCCTAATCACCCTAAAACGGGTAGGCTCGTGCCCCTCGGTGGGGACGTTTAATGAGCCGATGATGATACTTCGTCAGGTTTGAAATCATAAACTTTATTTTTGTGATTCTTTGCCTCGACTTTCATAACAAATCTTATACCCATTGATTATAAACTCCGAACAATGTTAATAAACTAAATTATTCACGTTCTGTTTGTATGAAAAGATACGCCTTGGAACACGTTAATCACAGCGCGCGTTAGGCATGATTACAGTTTATGCATGTTTTCATTCGCAAAACTGTATTTTTCATGTCTTATTTACCTAAGATAGAGAGAAAAATATGTATTGAAAACCATAAATTAATCTTTATATTCAAAACAAAGTTGTGTTATTTACACAATTCAGCTCTTGATCCACTGACCAGAATTGGCAGAAAATTGGTGAGTAGGTAATTCAAATCCAAAAAAAGGCAAAGGATATTCTTCATCCCATTTTTCTGACATGCCATGCTCTAGAAAAAATAAAACCACGTTTATTATAGATTATTTATGTTTAAATGAACTAATACAACTTTTGACTACTCTCATACTTACCGCATTTATAACTCTGTTAGAGATTTCAATGTTAAGTTTTGACATTAAAGGACTACTTTTGAAATGTAATATTTTGATTTATGATTTCAGATAGTAGTAGATCGATCTGAAATCATAAATCTTAATTTTCGTTTTCATTACTTTTTTTAAAACTATTTGGCGTAGACGACTCATTTGGTGTAGTGGTTGAAACGTCGGCTACTGCACCAAGGGTTGCAGGTTCGATCCCCGGGCATTACAAACATTTATGTGCATGAACATGTCTCATCATCATCATCATCAGCTCATTAAACGTCCCCACCAAGGGGCACGAGCCTACCCGTATAGGGTATGAACATGTCTGTTTGTATGTATTTACAAAAAAATATATATTAGTATGTTTATCCGTTGTTTAGTACCCATATTACAGGCTCATGCTAAGTTCAGGACTAGATGGCGCTGTGTGAATGTCAGTGAATATTTATTCATTTACTATTGTTGTGATAATCTTTATAATCAGTTCGTCTTATAGGTGTTAATTAATAGTAATAAAATATCTTTATTTGTTCTCTCACACAGTTGAATTGTACAAGATTAAGCTTAATCTATTACAAAAGTTTGAACTATGTGAGAGACTGGTATCTGCACTAGGAGACCTGTATGACAGATTACCAGCCTCTCCTACACCGGACCAGTGATAATTAATGAATAAGCTTTCAATTATAAATGTGAATTTAAGTGTGTGCGTGTGTTTGTGTGTGTGTGCGTGTATTTGTGGTGTGTATGTGCGTGTATTTGTGTGTATTTGTATGTGTTTGCGAGTGTGTGTATATGTGTGTGAGTGCGTGTGTATGTATGTTTGTTTGTGTTGTAACATCATGTGACAAATGCTGCATAATGGACATAGTGTTTAGGAGACCACCATTAAAATTTCTTCAGTTTTGACATAGTCAAGGGATTGGAGCCATGTGGTAATTGATTTTTTACATCCCGATCTCGTCATCGGATATATATTTAAAATTTCATTTATTTTATTATATATATAGCTTCCTAAGAAGGTATAAAACCGTTTTGCAAATTATGTTGAAGGGGTATTGTCTAGATGGCATACTTTATGTTTGAGACGTTTATTGACTGGCGGTAGGGTTATACGGAAGGGATGAATTTTTTTAATATAGTATTTAAGATAAAAAGTTGCCTAACAGTTAGTACATCAAAATTTTTGAATAGATCTTTAGTCGAAAATGAGTATGGTAAAAACATACTTACTTTTATGACTGCCCTTTGGGCTCGTTCTAGTCTCATTAATTTAGTTTTGCAGGTACCACCCCAAACTGTTACACAATAGCTAAGTATAGATTGACAAAGGGCAAGATATACCATTTTTATTACATTTATATCGGCAACGTGACGTAAATTTTTGAAGATATATATTAACTTACGTACTCTGGTTGAAAGAAGATCTATATGCTGATTAAAATTAAGAGAGTTGTCAATGATTACACCCAGATACTTTATATTTGTTGTTAAGGCTAGTGATAAGCATGAGCAGGAAGACATATTTGAACAGAAATGAGCTTTAACTGAGAATTTGTCGTGTAGAGAATTTAACACTTTTCTAATCGAAAAGGGAATGAACTTAGTTTTTTCCACATTTAGAGTTAGGGAGTTATTGACGAGCCAAGAACAAACCATATTAAAACCCTTTTGGGCATTGTCATAGGCATCCTCCCAAGTGTCACCATCAAAAATTAAAGCAGTATCATCCGCGAAAGTTACAATTTTTCCGTTTGGGATAAACATATTGCATAGGTCGTTAATAAATGCAAGAAACAGGGTAGGACCCAGAACACTACCCTGCGGAACACCACAGGTTATAGGTAAATCTGTACACACACTTAATACGACAAAAATGTAAATTATTTATTGTTTTTGCGATTAGCATAGCTTCGTCGTCGTCGTATAGGAGCGTCGGTGACTCAATGGTGTGGACTATCGCCTTTCTACCGGGAGGGCTGAGGTTCAAATCCCGCCACGAATTTCGAAAATATATGTACGTTATCCGACGCTCTTACGGTGAAGGAAAACATCGTGAGGAAACCTTCATGCAAGCCTGCGAAGAGATTCGAAGGTTGTGTGTGAAGTCGTCCAATCCGCACTGGGCCTGCGTGGACGACTGAGGCCTAATCACCCTAAAACGGTTAGGCTCGTGCCCCTCGGTGGGGACGTTTAATGAGCCGATGATGATACTTCGTCAGGTTTGAAATCATAAACTTTATTTTTGTGATTTTTTGCCTCGACTTTCATAACAAATCTTATACCCATTGATTATAAACTCCGAACAATGTTAATAAACTAAATTATTCACGTTCTGTTTGTATGAAAAGATACGCCTTGGAACACGTTAATCACAGCGCGCGTTAGGCACGATTACAGTTTATGCATGTTTTCATTCGCAAAACTGTATTTTTCATGTCTTATTTACCTAAGATAGAGAGAAAAATATGTATTGAAAACCATAAATTAATCTTTATATTCAAAACAAAGTTGTGTTATTTACACAATTCAGCTCATGATCCACTGACCAGAATTGGCAGAAAATTGGTGAGTAGGTAATTCAAATCCAAAAAAAGGCAAACAATATTCTTCATCCCATTTTTCTGACATGCCATGCTCTAGAAAAAATAAAACCACGTTTATTATAGATTATTTATGTTTAAATGACTTTTGACTACTCTCATACTTACCGCATTTATAACTCTGTTAGAGATTTCAATGTTAAGTTTTGACATTAAAGGACTACTTATGAAATGTAATATTTTGATTTATGATTTCAGATATTAGTAGATCGATCTGAAATCATAAATCTTAATTTTCGTTTTAATTACTTTTTTTAAAACTATTTGGTGTAGACGACTCATTTGGTGTAGTGGTTGAGACGTCGGCTACTGCACCAAGGGTTGCAGGTTCGATCCCCGGACATTACAAACATTTATGTGCATGAACATGTCTCATCATCATCATCATCAGCTCATTAAACGTCCCCACCGACTGTGTCTGTTTGTATGTATTTACAAAAAAATATATATTAGTATGTTTATCCGTTGTTTAGTACCCATATTACGGGCTCATGCTAAGTATTTAAATAAATAAATAAATATCCACTGACATTCACACAGCGCCATCTAGCCCCAAGTTAAGTGTGAAGCCTGTATTATGGGTACTAAACAACGGATAAATATACTTGAATACATATTTTTTTTCGTAAATACATACATATCATACATAGAAAACACCCAGACCATTACAAACAGACATGTTCATGCACACAAATGTTTGTACTGCCCGGGGATCGAACCCGGAACCCTTGGTGTTGCAGCCGATCTCTCAACCGCAACACCAAATGGGTCGTCAAATTATTTATTATTTATTTACTATTGTTGTGATAATCTTTATAATCAGTTCGTCTTATAGGTGTTAATTATTTGTTTAGGACAGCCAACAAAACGTGTTCGTTTTTTTGGTAGATTCAGTTAATAATTGTATGGTGTTTCCATACAATTATTAACTGAATCTATAAAATTAATATAGTGTTGTCTTAGTTAAAGACTGCCATTACANGGGCTTGGTTCACAAGTTCAAAGTCACTCAACGCGCAATGGAGCGAGCTAATGCTCGGTCTCTTTTAGGGATAAGATCAGAAATTATTTAATCCGTAAGAGAACTAAAGTTACCGACATAGCCTGCCGGATCAGCCAGTTGAAGTGGCAGAGGGCTGGTCACGAATGTCGCAGAACCGTTGGAGCAGAGCGAGTTCTGGAGTGGAGACGCGTCTCGGCAAGCGTAGCGTAGGATCCCGTCGGCACGATGGAACCCGACGATTGCGAAAGGTCGCTGGTGGAGGCTGGATGGGAAAGCGGAGGACCGAATATCTGGCGCAAAATGGGGGAGAACCTATGTCCAGCAGTGGACTGCGATAGGTTGAATAGGGGAAAGGGATGGCGCCATTTATCGCATAGCTCTATCCCTTACTAACCAATTTAATATAGAGAAAGAAGCTTAAGAGTAGCAATTATGTCATATATACAAATCATATCCTACTAATTTTAATAAGTAGGTTCAGTAATTAGGAGTAAGCGTCTTAATCGTTAATCCCGTTTCACATACCATAAGTCACGCGTAAGCCCAAGCAACTTGCCTAGCCTACATTAATAATGAGGGCGATCTTGCTCGCTTTACTTTAATGTATTCAGCTACGTTATAATTAACATGTCTTGATAATCCTGTTAAGTTTCTGTGACAGAAATTTGCCATTTATAATCTTCGCTACGCTTGCCAAGACCGGTCCCTACTGCAGAATTCGTCTGGTAATGGACATATGACTTGCGAAAGGTCGCTGCTGGAGGCTGGATGGAAACAGACGGTTGGGATCATCATCATTATCAGCTCATGGACGACTAAGGCCTATTCACTCTATACGGGTGATTAGGCCTTAGTCGTCCACGCGGGCCCTGTGCGGATTGGCCGACTTCACGCACAACCTTTGAATCTCTTCGCAGGCGTGCGTAGGTTTCCTCACGATGTTTTCCTTCGCCGTAAGAGCGTCGGATAACGTTCAATATATTTTTGAAAATTCGAATACACATTGGTACGTGGCGGGATTTTAACTTCAGCCGTCCCGATAGGAGGGCAACAGTTCACACCATTGAGCCACCGACGGCAGGGATATCTGATGTAAAATGTGGTAGACCTATGTCCAACAGTGCACTGCGATAGATTGAAAATGGAAATCTAATCTGCAACCCCAATGAGATGTTATATATTCCAGTATACAATTTTAGTAACTAATCATATCTCATATGTTCGTATTTGGTCAGGGACTAACATCCTTTGGATAAGTGCGTCGATCCGTTGTTCAAAAATTCTCAATGAAGAGCCAAGAATGTCTGTTCAAGATTCTATGCATACTGTATTTGTTTACAAGAAAAAAGTAAATTTTAAGATTAACCACGCTATTGTACCCACTACATATGACTTTAATTACATTATTTATTGTTCCAGGTCTGCAAATGCCATGTTCCCGGGGAAGCGGGGAAAATAACTTGACAATGGAATAAAAAATGTAAGTAAGATTAGAAAATATGAAAACGTGCAGTCTCATATTTTGTTTTAAAGACAGATTGATATTTGTTATTGTCTTTGTTAGCCGAAAACAATGTTTTCTTCAATGTCGTTAAACCTACCTCCAAAGGACAGGGGGGTTACCGCCATCTCTTAAAATAGTGTTTCAATAGTATTACTCCGTCTTTTCTGGTCCAAAAATGCTGACGTGGCATTATAACAATACTGTTTCAAGAGATTTCAGTAACCCCCAGGCGAAGCCTATTGCGAGGGTCAGTTTCATGAATACTGTGTACATTTGAAGATACATTTGAAGATTTCCAGGAAAATGACCGTTTGTAATGGCATTTCACTTAAAAATAAAATCACAAAGCCATAACACCAGAAAATTGCAAAGTAAAATATTTCAATTAAAATATTTGAGAGCGACAACTGTCCGATACTGTCTCTTTCGTTAATGTTACAACCCTCGTAAAGGTCACAAGTTTGGCGTTTAATTTGTAAATTACATTATATTTAAATGTTTTCATGACTGCTATGAGAAAAATAACTGTCGCGTTTGATGTTTCAATAAAAATGCGGTTATTAAGAAACGTTATGGTGTTAAATAGAAATGAGAAAATCAATGTATTTTTTCAACTTTTTCCCTTAATATATAAATGTATAACCTATAGGATATATTGGCTGGTTGTGAAAAAAGTTGAATGTCATTTGCTTTTTTTTACAAATTTAACAGCGAATGCATTTGTTTTATCATCATAGCGTTTTCTATGCTTTTATTTTTTAGTATACTATATCAATTTTAATAATATTCAAACTATAACATAAAAACAGTTTTGAATAAATTTGGGTTATGGGATTTTTTTACCACTGGCACTGGCACTATACCAGCATGGTATAGTGCCAGTTAAATGTCTCTTCAAAAAAATTCCATAACCCAAATTTGTTCAAATTTTGGGTTATGGGATTTTTTTTACGTTTTGAAGAGACATTTAACTGGCACTATACCAGCATGGTAGACTAATCTTCAAAACTGTCATTTCAATTTTAAGGAGCCTTCAGAAAAAGTTTGGAATGCTCTTATCATGACGATAAAGATATTCACTGTCTTAAAAACTTAAATGTCGTTTTTTTTTGTTTTCAGGTAAACACCTTCTTCTAAAAGCATCATTATTTCTTCTTCGAATAAAACAAATTATCCCGACACAATGGAGCTAGAAGACGTGGAGATGTATAACGGAAATGTATCCTACGACTACAACGGTACTTACAATGCCACATTCGAGAACTGTCCCAACATCAACCTGCCCGTGGTCTACGTAGTGACACAAGTCTTGTATGCACTGGTCTGTGTGGTCGGTCTTCTCGGAAACACACTGGTGATCTACGTCGTGCTTCGATACTCCAAAATGCAGACCGTGACCAACATGTACATAGTGAACCTTGCCATCGCCGACGAATGCTTCCTCATCGGGATACCGTTCCTCATCATCACCATGTCTCTCCGCTCCTGGCCGTTTGGACGCTTCATGTGCAAAGCGTACATGATCTCAACCGGCATCAACCAGTTCACCAGCAGCATATTCCTCTGCATAATGAGCGCAGACAGATACATAGCTGTGTGCCATCCTATAGCCGCACCTCGGTTGCGTACTCCATTCGTCTCCAGAGTTGTCTCGGCCGCCGCGTGGACAGCGTCTGCCCTTGTTATGACTCCAATATTCATGTACACGACGTTAATACCAACGGAAAATGGTCTCTCATGCAATATTGTCTGGCCTGAACAAGAGTTCAGCAAAGGCCAGACATCTTTCACTCTTTACTCCTTTGCACTAGGATTTGCCGCACCACTGACTTTAATCTTCGTCTTCTACTGTCTCGTTATTCGAAAACTAAAGACAGTGGGACCAAAGAACAAGTCAAAAGAAAAGAAACGGTCTCACAGGAAGGTGACAAAATTGGTGCTGACCGTGATAGCTGTGTATGTGCTTTGTTGGCTGCCATATTGGGCTTTCCAAGTGGCGCTGATATACTCCCCACCACGAGAATGTGCGAGTCGAATAACCATAACAGTATTCCTGGTTGCCGCTTGCTTCAGCTACAGCAACTCTGCGATGAATCCGATCCTATACGCTTTTCTGTCCGATAATTTTAAGAAGAGTTTCTTGAAGGCGTGTACTTGTGCGGCTGGGAAAGATGTGAATGCGACCCTGCATGTGGAGAATAGCGTGATTCCGAAGAAGAGAGGAGGCGGCGCGGCCCGCGCCCAGGCGAGGGCCTTGGAGCAGTCGAGGGGCCTGTCGGTGGCTGTGGGGGGAGCGGGTGGGAGCAGGTCGGAGGCGTCCACTGCGCTGACGTCTCGCTCTATCGCGGCGAGCGAGGCGCTGCCATTGGAGGCTCGACCGGCCACTCTGGCGCCCCTCATAGCTCCAAACGGACTATCGCATACCCGACTCTGAGTGCGGGCTTCGCGGCCGCGTCGCGAGGCTTCCAGTGCCCTGTTAGAGGAGGACACCCTTATCGTATCCATCGACTAGAATCGTAAGACTGTGGAGGCTACCGACAGCCGCTCGGGACTTGAGCCCGGTCCCGCGCGACTTTCGCTCGCTATACTTTAGGTAGGTTAGGTTGAAGTGACAGTTTACGTGCATGTTTATCCCTTTTGGTACCTATTGGGTACCCTGTACAAAATTGTGTGTTGACGATTGATTCGGCCTAGGGTTGTAACGATGAATTTATTAAAGTGTAATTTTTTTATCGCATGGCGACTCTAAGGATTACTGTTTGTATACCATTAATTAATAGTATTTAATTTGTAAAAATGTACATATCGTGTAAATATTCATAAAAATTATTGTCATAATGTCAGTTGTAATAAAAATTACTTTCGTGAATATGGTTCATTTTTATTGACATCCCTTTAATAATAAAAAAAGTATTAGTTTCACATCAAACAATTGATTCCATACTTTCTCACATGAATCACCTAACTGTAGAATTATTTGCAGATATTTTAATAACCTATTCACAGTCTGCTACTTGCATTGCTGTAATTTGAAGACAGTTTTATCTATTTCAGTATCTATTTATTTATTTTATTTGCATAAGAACACATTACAGTTTGAGAAAGTACAAAATGTTATATAAGAAGTATAAGACTAAACTGTCAAAGCATTCATCCCTGACATGATTAACTCGGTTACACAAAAAATCATCAAAAAAAGTATCATCGTCATTACGGCCTAAAATGTTCACTGTGAACGAATACCTCTCTTAGCATTTGACATCCATTTGCTACCCGTCATTTACCATGTCATGACCTTTACCAGGTCATTAGTCTATTTGTTAATATTATTTATTTCATCATCATCAGCTCATTAAACGTCCCCACCGAGGGGCACGAGCCTACCCGTAAAGGGTGATTAGGCCTTAGTCGTCCACGCGGGCCCAGTGCGGATTGGACGACTTCACACACAACCTTCGAATCTCTTCGCAGGCGTGCACGAAGGTTTCATCTCGATGTTTTCCTTCACCGTAAGAGCGTCGGATAACGTACATATATTTTCGAAAATTCGAAAATACATAGGTACGTGTCGGGATTTGAACCTCAGCCCTCCCGATAGGAAGGCGACAGTCCACACCACTGAGCCACCGACGCTCTTATTTATCTTATACCTACGAATAATTTCTATTTTATTAGTAACGGCTGATTGGTTGATAATATGATATTCGATGACATATGATATTGGATGACAGAGGAAGTAATAAGAGACCAAAAATGAGCTGGTGTCTAGCGGATAAAAGAACAGGTTACTAAACTTGCATCTCAAGCAATTTCGTATAAAGGTGAGGTAATAACAAACAATTTAGAAATCACTAAAATTATTAAATATTATCGTTATAATGTCATATTTCCAATGACGAAATCTGCATTCAATAGTAGCAAAATATGTAAATGCCTGCTTCCCAAATCCTCTAATAATAGATGCTTTGAATAAAAACCTATAAACGCTTCGCGCGTAAAAATATCTTTTGTGCAAAATTTTCTAGCTAATGAGTTAGTGTGAAAACTGCTTGTATGTGCGTCAATCAGGCGCATTGCTTACATAACGTCAAAATGAGATTTAGCATGAGAGAGAACGGTGCGATGGTTCTTGTGATTTATACGCGTATTATTTTGTTCACTCTTTAAAGACAGCTATGGCGTGGTGACAGAAAGGTAAGGAATGTTGAAACAAAACATGATTTCTTCGCATTTAAACGGATCGTATTTTTTAAGATTAAGCCGTGTATACGATGTGGCTTGTGACGCGTATAGCATAGTCATAGTCAAAAAGAAAACGACGTCTAAAGAACCTAACCAGCTTGGCGAGTATAGTTGGGACTAATCCATCCAAATTCAAATACTATCTTTGGGGACCGCTACTAGGGGATAGACTCAGTTCCGTGTCGTCTAGGTAGACACCACCACAGAGCTAGATATCGTCCCGGGAGATCGAAATATTTTCCTGTCGGGATGAGGCACTGTAGCTAGTGAAATTGCCACACGCGCCCATCGCCCGAATCAAAAGATGTGTGGTCTCTTATACCCAGTAATTTTAGTGGGTACAGTGTCCCTAATCCGGAAACACAAAAGTGCATAACACTCGTATTTCCCGGGACGATATCTGATATTGCGGTGGCACCTACCTAGACGACTCAGTACCGAGTCTACCAACTCATCATCATCATCATCAGCTCATTAAACGTCCCCACCGAGGGGCACGAGCCTACCCGTATCGGGTGATTAGGCCTTAGTCATCCACGCGGGCCCAGTGCGGATTGGACGACTTCACACACAACCTTCGAATCTCTTCGCAGGCGTGCATGAAGGTTTCCTCACGATGTTTTCCTTCACCGTGAGAGCGTCGGATAACGTACATATATTTTTCGAAAATTCGAAAATACATTGGTACGTGTCGGGATTTGAACCTCAGCCCTCCCG
>PQWD01006706.1:28624-48511 GCA_019425675.1 Leucinodes orbonalis | reverse complement strand
AAGCTTTAGACAAATCGCAAAAAACTCCTATTGCATCATGTTTGTCCTCCCAGGCATCAAAATATGCTTAATAAGTGCAATCCCAGCATCAGTAGTATTTTTATTTTTGTGAAGCCAACTGTTTCTCATGTAATAATTTGTTAACGTTAAATGTGAGAGCAACTGATTGAATATAATTTCTCAAATATTTTACTTAATGCAGGTAAAATAGATATGGGCCTAAAGTTAGATGGATCACTTTTATCACCGGATTTAAATAATGGTATTAATTTACTGTATTTCATTAAATTTGGAAAGAGACCTTTATCTACACAAGTATTAAATATCAATGCTAGATGGGGTGCAATACTATCAATAATTACTTTTATGATATTGTCGTGAAGCGACAAATGAGAAGACCAATAATAGAGGGATATGGAATTTAATATAATAAATCTAATACAAAATTAACACGGGATGGGAATGAGTGGAGGTGTAGAGTGAGAGGTGTGTATGATGGTGTATAGTGTGGTAGCTTGAATCTTCCTTGTTCGTCTTCTACAGCTTAGGATGCACCGGTAAACCGCAGGGATGAGCAGGATGGCACGGGCAGTGAGTTTGAGGCGCCGTGGAGGGCTTGATTCCACAGAGCCGCGTAGTATTAGGGCGCTTCCAGGGATTTACTGGCACCTGGTGCGCGTCAGCTCCGGCGATAGGACACCCGAAGCTCCAATAGTTTGGCTTCTCACGTAACAGCCTCGGCAGCAGCAGCGGCAGCAGCGATTTGTGGAATGTAAATGAAAGTTTGGTTTAGTATGCGAGTCGCGTAAGCAAGACTTCGTAAGGTCTCTCCCGGTAAGAATTTCGAGATATTTTCCCGAAAAGAAACCAAAGAATCACAAGAGAATCACAGTAGGTAACACAGCAAGAAACTTGGTGAAAGAATAATAAGAGTATCTGATGAGAGAATCAAAGAATGGAATCCATCCAAAAGAATCTGGTGAAAAGACCCGTACAGTAGCCAAAGGCCTCTATTTATATCGCACCCTTGACAACCATCGAATTTGAAATGATTTCTATTTAGATTCGAAATTAATAAGATTTTAACGTAGGTCGTATAGCAAAAATAAGGAATTTAAGAGTAAATTGAGCGTTGCTAAGATACGCCATAAATGTAAATAAACATGTCAAATAAAGGTACAACTTAATTTAAAACCCCAAATAAGGTGAAAATACTAATAAATTTAATGGAAAACGAAGGAAAAATGCTAAGGGATGAAATGCCACGTGTCCGGTACGTATAAGTACTCCCGGATATAAGTAATTGAGGCTCAAAGGATCGAATGTGAAATACTTAATTATATGCGTTGTTCGCAGGCTTATAATGGGTTATTTGTGTAAAACGCGAGAAGTCAACGCATAAAAGTAAAGAAAATTACACGAAAGTGTTCGGAAAGATGATAAAAGAGATGAAAATGCATAGTGATATCTAAGTGAAAATAATGAAAATGATAATGTAAATGTTTATTGTAAAATGAAATAAAAGTGTAAAGGTTAGTATTGCATTCTCTACAATATGAGTAGAAATACCCCATAGATCTTCTGTTTTTTTAATATTTAATTCCTTGAAAGTTTTGGTTATTGTGTCTGGAGTTATGTGCTTAAAGCTAAAAATTTTTTTGCATTCAGAAACACTAGATGTCAAAAGAGAGCCAGCAATGGAAGAGCTTGAATTTAAAGTGCTGGTTGTTTCAATTGGAATATTGGTAAAATAATTTTCAAATACACTAGCTACTTCGAGATCCGCGCTAACAATATTATCGTTAATTTTAATGGAGAAATTATTATCGCGACTCTTATTCTTACATGTTTCTTTGTTAATAATATTCCAAGTGGCTTTAATTTTATTACCAGAACCTATTATTTTGTTACGCAAATAGATCGACTTGGCTGTGTGACAAACTTTTTTAAAAATTTTTGAATAATTTCTAACAAAGGCAATAAATATTGGATCCGAAGATGTAGCTTTCAAGTTATATAAATTAAAAAGTATATTTCTACTTTTATATATGCCTGGTGTCGCCCAATCACAGAATTTGGATTTGAAATTATTTACTTTAATTGATTTTGTTAAGAATATACAATCATAGGTACTTTTGATAACATTAAATAAGTTTTCATATAAACTGTCTATATTTGATACATTATAATGCAATTGAGAAATTTTTTGGTCAACAAGAGCCTTGTATCTATTAATTCGGTTCTTATTTACTGGCCTATAAACAATATCTATATTTTTAGAGACATGACAGTGCTCAAATTGTGCCCACTGTCCACTATGGTCTGATTGTAAGCAATTAATTATTGCTTTTTGAAGTATAATATTTTCACAAAAAATGTTATCTAAGCAGGTAGCTGTAGTAGGAGTAGCTCTTGTAGGCTCAGCGAATTGATAGGTTAAATTAAAAGACTTAAACAAATTAATAAACTGGACAGAGTTATGCGACGATTCTAAAATATTTATGTTGAAATCTCCACATACAATTACCTTCTTGGTTGATTTACAAACCTTTTTTAGAACTTCCTCCATAGTGGTCTCAAATAAGTTATAATCAGAAGATGGAGGTCTATATACACAAACTATAATAAACTGCTCAAGCTCTATACAGGAAAGTTCAATAGTTCGCTCAATAGAGTGTTCAACAATATCTTTGCGTTCTTTAAATTTTAAATTATCTTGTAATAGTATAAGTGACCACCTCTAATAGGATCGGGATATCGAATTAAGAACTTATAATATGTATGTGCATTTCCAAATGAGTTTTCCATCGTCTTTAGTGATTTCGAATATGTGGATAGCGTATTAAAAGTGTAGGTTTTACTATATATTAAATGAAATCTCAACAATGGTACTGATGGAACAAAATAGGTAAAAAGTTGGGTTTGTAGTGGTTATAAACATACAAATACGACCCCTATAGCGGTCCCGGGCAGTACGAACACTTGGGTTCATGAACATCTCTGTTTGTAGTTTGGGTGTTTTCTATGTATGATAATATGTATTTACATAAAAGAATGTATTGTAACTATATTTATCAGTTGTTTAGTACCCATATCACTGGCTGGGTGCTTAGTTTAGAATTAGATGACGATGTGTTGATTTGTGTGAAATTAAACATGAATGTATTGTATGTATTGATTCGGAAATTATTTTTTATTATTATTATTTCTTAATGTAATCGTTTATCAGTGGCGTGCACTCCATATGCACAAATAAGCAGTGCACACCCTGTGCGTCCAGACAACCCAGAAAATCGCCAATATATTGAATAATTCCCACTTACGAGTATTCGCCTATTTTCCTCTACAGGTTTAAAACAATAGGCAATCTGCTGTCATCAACAGCACTGAATTTGACAAAAATGTAAATTACTTATTGTTTTTGCGATTAGTGTCACTTACTTTGCATACCCTACTCATAATTTCTGTGCTCGCCACTGTCGTTTATAGTTCAGCAGGGTAACCACGGGGCGATGGCTTAAGTCTCAAAAAGGAGCCCATACACCCGATAAATGCATCAATATAAAATTACGTATGTGTGTGTAATCAAATCCAACATTGAAGTGATCCAATCACAAGTTTAATCATGAATAGGGTCCCATGGGTCCTGTCTCTATTATTTATAAGGAAATCATTATAAAGTAATCTAACTTGAGTAGAGATTTCAGGCAAGGGGAAGGGAAGCTATTCCGAGGGCTCTGTTCGTAAATTGGATTAGGATATCTGTAAATGGTAGAAACCAAGTTTGAAGTATTTATTTTAATAGTGATTTTTAACGTTTCAAGTTACATGAGCTAATGTTTTCCCTTATTACATCAGCTACCTGCCAAGAAAGTCCCGTACAAATCTGCTCCGCCATATCAGAGATTATGGACAGACAGACAGAGTATTGTACAGTCAAGACGCTGTTGATAAATGATACGCCTGACCATGAAAGAGCGGAATTTAAGGAGACCAATAACTAATAGACAGTTATTATTCTCCGTTAATGCCTCACTGTGCCCGTCACCAGAGACAACAGACGTTAGGTCTCTTATACCCGGTAATTTTACTAGCTACAGTGCCTCCACCCGAAACACAAATGTGCATAACACTCCTGATTCACGGGACGATATCTGGCACTGCGGTGGTACCTACCTAGACGACTCAGTATCGATTCTACCACCAAGTAAAGAGTCAGTAAGTTTAAAGTAGATTAATACTGTACCAGTTTCTATCAAAGTACTTACATTTGGCACGCACCAATGATATTCTGTTTATATGTGTATAAAGGTAGATACGCCATCCGTGCCTCAAAAACGAACCGCGAGAGTAAAATTTGTACTCTTTTGTTTAGGCAAATGTACGCTTATTCGAAATATGTGTATGTGTGCTGTCATTGCATTCGGAACCCTTTCTTCGATTGTTATGTGAGCATATCACGAATCTATACTTTTTTTACATCTTTGGCATGCACGCGATGTATCACCTAAGGAGCCACTATAAATCTTCAAGCGATGCTTTCCGCTCGGGTTTACGGACATATTAGACGGTTTAATAAATAGAAAGCTTTTCCTAGTAGCCGGAAATAGTTTTTGAATCATTTAATATGAAACATTATAGGGATTGACGATCCATTTGGTGTAGCGGTTGAGACGTTCGACAACTATGCTAAGGGTTCGATCCCCGGGCAGTACAAACATTTGTGTGCATGAACATGTCTGTTTGTTGTGGTCTGGATGTTTTCTATTGTATAATATGTATGTATTTCGAAAAAAATGCATGTAATTATGTTTATCAATTGTTTAGTACCCGTGATACAAGCTTCACGCTTAACTTGGGCCTAGAGGGCGCTGTGTGAATGTCAGTGGATATTTATTTATTTATTTCAATATTTAACGGGCACACACATGCAGTATTATAAGGGCAAATAAGAGTGACCGTCGGTGGCTTATTGGTGTGTTGTCTTTGATCTGGAGGTTACAGGCTCAAATCCCGCCACGTTTAAATTTTCGAAATTATGTTGTTACGTTTATTCGACGTTCATACGGTGAAGGAAGGTATCGTGAGGAAACCTGCGCACGGTTACGAAGAGATTCAAAGGTTGTGCGTGACGTCGGCTAATCTGCACTGGGCCCGTGTGGACGACTACAAACTACACACCCTTTACAGCTTGTGCCCTTCGGTGAGGATAACTAAATTCCCTCAAGATTACGTATTTGTTTACCACCTGGATGATTAGAGGTCTTCCACAGTGCGATTCTGTCGTCATTTCTCGCCACGTACGACAAAACTGTGGAATGAACTTCCTCTGGATACATTTCCGGAGCGATACGACCTGGTGTCCTTAATAAAGAACGTAACATTTTCAAAGGCTTGGCAACGCGTTTCGGGACCTGAGGTCTTTCAAATGTCAATGGGCGCGGATATCACTTACATCAGGTGAACCGTATCGTTTGCCACCATGTTTATGAAAATAAATGTTGAACAGGGTTTAAAAATACCCTTATTCGAATATCAATAACGATAGTAGCTGAACCAGACTTGATGCGATATGAGGTGGACATCTAGTGCGCAAAAATAAAGAGACCTATGCCCTATAGACTGCGATAATTTGAAGAGAATGATAATTAATATTTTTAAATTAACCCTATATTAATAGTAAGTCTAACTCTCATAATTTCGCTATGTGTTATATTAGAAAGTTTAACGTTAACGAACAATAAACAAATAATGGCAGAGTAAGAGTGTCACCGACACCACGCTGGGGAGTTCGCTGCTTAACTAAATGCGACGCACATTAACGTAAAAGGAATCTTTTATTGCCCGGACAAAATCTTGTCACAGTCTTCTACAAAATGGTTTTAGGATTTTGAGTGTTTGATTTTGTGGTTAACAAAATATACGTGAGTAATTTTAGATTGCGAATTGATTCTTTATCCCGTTCATTGTTCAAATAGGTTCCTAAGTTCTTCGTGGTTACCGTCGTTTTTAAAATTAAGTATGTGAGAGCCTTGTACGTAGATTTTTACCTAGTGAGTAAAGTAATTGGAGGTGAAAATCCGCCTTTCCCCCAATAATTCATTTTCCATCTTTCCTTTTGAATGTTGGCAATGTATTTCAAAGTTGCCAGATAGTAAGTTATGGAGCGTTGGTAGTCGTTCAGATGTGGACTTTTGCCTACCAATTTAAGGATGCAGGTTCAAATCCCGCCACGTACCAATGTGTCTTCGAATTTTCGAAAATTATATGTAAGTTTATCGACGCTCTACGGTGAAGGAAAACATCGACAGGAAACCTGCGCACGCCTGCGAAAAATTCAAAGGTTGTGCGTGAAGTCGGTCAATCCGCACTGGGCCTGCGTGGACGACTACGGCCTATCAATGTGAAAACTCTATTCAATTTATAATATGTAATCCTTTGTCAGAAAAATAGAAGGAAGGAAGGACTATAATTGTTGAAACCTTGTTTGCTTCGCAAAGTAGTCCAGAGGAGTTTGGAGAACTATTAAACTACTAGAACGTGTCCATTAAAACATTCAACTTTGGGAGCCAAAATTACGGAGCAACTGTACACTTTTTATTATGTTGGAAGGATTGCGCGGTAAAAACCTTTCGTGTTTCAAAACACCACCGACATGCGAAATCGATCTTTCTATTTCACAAAATAGAGTTTCACAATACAGTACCACGATATGCTTAAATGGCATGAACCTTATACAGCTTAATATAGAGTTCAGTTTTGATTTGCGTTAATATTATTTAGATCCCGGTTTTTCCTTATAAATCGAAATGCAGTTTGAGAAGGCCCGGGAGACGGGTGCAATCTTGAGTTTCAGGAGTATGATTTCGTGGCAACTGACTGCGGGAATGTGGAATGCTAGTATTGCAATTGTGCCGGGTTAGAATGGAATTCGAGGGTAAAATTGTATGAAATATATTGTTATAAATCAGCTTTGTATTGTTGTTTATTTTTTATATGATAGCTGAGAACCGGGGCGGGGCGTGTGGCGCAAAACGGGGGACACCTATGTCCAGAAGTGGACTGAGATAATTATATTAAATCTTTTTATCATAATTATCTCAATACAACATAATTATTATTGGCTCGTTCTCTCGAACGTTCCATTTGGAACATGCTAAGGTCATTGACTATGCTGCCTCGTCATTAATTTAATGTGTTGTCATCCTTTAAAAACAGAAAAGGGTAAAAGGGTAATAGAAAAAAATTGGCCAAGCGCGAGTCGGAATCGCCCGTCGAGGGTTCCGCAGCAGCAAGTTACAAAAAATAACTTAGGCACCTACTACAGCTTTAATATGAAAATAGTGGTTCACCGATTACGACGTATTAAAAACGTAAAACTACACATGAGAAATCGTTCAAACTAAATTTATCTAATGACGAAATTTAGTTTGAACGATTTTTCATATATGGTTAGATTAAATTCGTGCGTAAGTATCCTGGCATGTATAATAAAAAGGGAGACGTAAATGCTAGGTCTGATATCCAAACAATTTAGTATTGCCCTTATATAAAACGGACATGGCCTCAAAAGGACCCTATGCATGTCAATAAAGGTGTACAACCACCTACCTGAACACATAAAATCCGAAACAAATTATAACACATATATTAACCTTTTAAAAACATTTTTACATGGCAAATGCTACTACGACTTATCCGAATATATGAATGATAAAAATAAATAATTTGACTAGGCATTAAGTATTCCTTATAAGTATGAACCTATGGGAAATGTCTGTCTGCATACAAGTATTTTGTGTTTGTTTGTATTGTAAATTTTATTGTATATCAAAATTAATTAATTTGACATTTATATTCCGTTATTTTTTGATTATTGTATATATTTATTAACAAACATTTTTTTTTTTAACATATTATATTTTTTTTAATATATTTCAATTTGACTTACTATTATTGCTAATTTAATAATCTTTATTGTTTTATTTTCTCTATTCTGATATTATATTGATTTATTGACTGAATTAAATAATGTACTAAATGTCTAAATCAATATAATGTAAATAGGATTTTATGTTAATGTTTAAATTGCAACACCCTTCCAGGGTCCATATGATCACGACCCAATATTGTAAAATCTTATGAATACATATGTTATGCAATTGAAATAAATAAATAAATAAATAAATAAGATTATATCAACCCCATAGTTTAGAAATTAGAGGAGGGGGACACAATTTTTTCAACTTTGGAAGTGTCTCTCGCGCAAACTATTCAATTTATAAAAAAATGATATTAGAAACCTCAATACCATTTGCAAAAGATACCCCACGCGTGGGGATACGTTGAAAAAAAAATTTTTGAGTTTCAGTTCAATGTATGGGGAACCCCAAAATATATTAATACTTTTCAAGTTTCTTATTTAAACCTAATAGAGGTTCACAAAATCCGTATATATACGTACAAAGTTTAAATAGTGTAGTGCTTATAGTTCGGAGAAAAAAGGGGTTGTGTTATTCGGACGGATGAACGGACAGACAGACAGACAGACTTGACGAATCTATAAGGGTTCCGTTTTTTGCCATTTGGCTACGGAACCCTAAAACGGGCTTTGAAAATTTGGTGTCGAAAATCTCCTTCTAATTGTGCAATTTGAATTTCCTATGTATAATTGTATATGCTTATGTGAACCACTTGTTAGTTTGGATGGTGGACATGCTGTTGAAAAAATATGGAAATTAAATAAATCAATCGTTAATCATTTAAACTATGAAGTAGATATTGCATTTGTTTCTGCATAGATGACTTAGTGGCCAACGACTGGTCTTGTTCGGTGAAGGAAAGCCATGAGCAAAAGTTCATCGGAAAAACATTCGAACGCAAGTAACAAATCTACAAATTCACTTTCGCCTTTATAATATAGTGTGATTTTATTATTTATTACACTCTTCATATTAACGAGCTGTCCAAAAGTCACACAATTACACTAATGAACAAGTTTTGTGTCACATATAAATTAAATACGCGTTACAAATGAATTTTCGTGTCAAATCCGGAAAACGGTGCACGCACGCGGTTTCAATGATTTTATATCTGTACGCTTCAAAATGTGAAATACATTTTGCAATGCGGTGTATTGTTTTGGTTGTGAGGTTTCATTAAAACTGTCTATTGTATCGCTCTACTGGTAGAGAGACAGCATATGTCGGCCATTGGCAAAATTAAATAGTACTTTCAATTAATTAAATATTTAAGGTTTTAAGCATTATAATACAGTAATAGTGAAAACTACCTCCCGAACCAGTGGTAGCTTCATTTGACATTCATAAGTGTTCTGTAAGGACCTAAACTGAATAAATACTTTTCATTTTATTTCATATTATTTTATGTGTAAAACACAGCCTTGAGTGAAAACATTTTAATTTTTAATTTATTTCCTAAAAATTGAAACCATTAAATTAATTATAATAAATAAATAAATTTACAAATATTGTAGGTAAGTTACTTTGCTTTATTTAATTTTACTTGTTTTGTAATGTGATAAAGATGAAATGTAGATACTTTGATTTTAGCCATTATAATATAATATAATGAAAACAATGAGGAATTTATAGTTAAATTAAAAAAGATCATTTAAAATATATATTATAGTATTTGTCTGAGTTTTATTCATGTACCTACTGATATTTTGGAATACAGATTTGATTTTTTTAAAAATAACAAAGAAATCCTTTGTTTAAATTTCGTTTGTATTGTCTGTTTATTAGCAAGGCAGCAACATATCTAGATGTTAGTTCTGACTGAGTTGGCGATCTTCCAGATCGGAATGCGTCTAGCTCGCTGACTTGTCACTGGCAGCCGGATAACAGTTTAGCAAATAAATAGATAAACATTGCATATGTAACGTATTCAAACTAAAATAAAGATACTTTTCATCATCATCAGCTCATTAAACGTACCCACCGAGGGCCAAGAGCCTACCCGTATAGGGTGATTAGGCCTTAGTTGACCACGCGGGCCCAGTACGGATTGGACGACTTCACACACAACCTTTGAATCTCTTCGCAGGCTTGCATGAAGGTTTCCTCACGATGTTTTCCTTCACCGTAAGAGCGTCGGATAACGTGAATATACTTTCGAAAATTAGAAAATACATTGGTACGGGTCGGACTTTGAACCTCAGCCCTCCCGGTAGGAAGGCGACAGTCCACACCATTGAGTTACCGACGCTCTAAAAACTTTTAAAAAGGTTTTTGAAATCTAAATGAATCACTCTGGTTCGGAGAGTACTAGAACAATCCGGCAAGAAACTCTTTAACCCTTTGCTCGCCAATGTCACATTAAGATTTAGATTTTCACACTTTAGATTGTCTAATGTGTTTGGATTCTCGGCGTTTAAGGGTTTTACAGAGCTGTCATACTCGCATTATGTTAATTTATATAAAACTTTTAAATATGAATAACATTAATTTCGTTGCGCATAAACAATATTTAAATAATTTAATAACACAGAATACTATATATAATAATAGTCTATCATCTATATGCCCATAATCACGAAAGCCATAACTCCAGTCTATAGTGCAGTTCCTAACTTGTGAAGAAATGTTAAGTCACAGTCAATGATATTCTGTATATGTATATAAAGGTAGATACGCCATCCGTGCCTTAAAACCGAACCGCCGAAGAGAGTACAGTTTGTGCTCTTTTGTTTAGGTAAATGTACGCTCATTCGAAATATGTGTGTGTGCTGTCACTGTATTCGGAACACTTTTTCGTTTTGTGGGCATATCACGAATCCATACTTTTTTACATCATTGGTCACAGTAATCAATAATTTAACTATCGCACATCAGCCTAGATGCAAAAACCGCAACTGTTATGGCGAGTCAAATAAATGAGATTGACGTTACGCAGACGTGAAAGGTCGTATATATCCTACTTGTAAAAGTGAAGCTGACTCACATATCAATTGGGTATTTGAGCTGCTCAAAGCGACTTAATTCCATACATTTTCAATGGCGGTACAACACTTCGACATTCCGGTTTTAGATATTATCAACTGATTTATTTTTCATCATTGGAAGATTTTTAATATAAAATTTTTTTTAATCATTGGAAGATTTTTTTAATCATAAAGATTTCTTTTTTAAATCATCGAAAGATGAAAAAAAAAAACATCATGCCAAAAGGCCAACCATGGAGATTCGGTACTCCCAAGGAGCAATTATTGTGTCACCGACCTTTAAGAAGACAGTAAAAGGAAAATATAGAGAGTGGGCCGGAGTTACGCCTGACAATGACAGAACGGTATTGAGACCAATAACCGATAGACAGTTATTATTCGCCATCAAAGCCACATTGTGCCTGACATCCGAGACAACATGTTAGGTCTCCTATAACCGGTAATTTTACTAGCTACAGTGCCCTCATCCCGAAACACAGGAGTGCAAAACACTTCTATTTCACGGGACGATATCAGTGAGGTCGTGATGTTAGCCTCCCTGATTAAAAAAAAACAGTCAAACACACATACAACTTATACAAAAATAGCATCTCTGAAAGGGCATACTCAGCATATATCGAGGGCTCGAAGCATCATGAGGCGCACCGATCGTAACGCTGGTCTTCTGTAGGCGCATAGGTACTTCGACTTCAAAATGTAATGGTAAAACACAATAGGTGACGTAAACTTTGGTGACAGGTCAAGCATAATTCCGATTGGTCACTTTTTATGTTTGTAATGAGATTTGTAAATATCACGTCTTTTGCACTATCAGCTCATTATACGTCCCGAACGAGGGGACGAGCCTACCCCTATAGGGATCCCTATAGGGAGGGATGTTCCAGACATCCAAATATACAATTAGACTGGACAAGCCGCCAAGTTTATAGGCAGTCCCAGTGTCTCAATTTCTTTTCGGTTCTTACCTGTGAAAAGTTATTATATTTCTTAGAAAAAATTACTGATTCCTTGTGATGATGGCATGTTACAATTGCACAGGATAGCATTTTGGGAAAAAACGGTAATTTCTTCTAATATTCGTGCGTCCTGACTCGTCTCACAGAGCGTAAACTGGCAGCCAGTGTATGCTCGTTGAGCTTACATTTGTCGCACTTAAAAACGCGGCTCGCCCCATCTCCTGTATTGGGAAATCTGTGGGGTGTTCCTAATGATGTGTTCCTTCACCGTAAGAGCGTCGGATAGACGTACATATAATTTCGAAAATTTTAAAATTCATTAGTACTTTGATTTTGAACTGGAGGATTTGAACCTGCGCCCTTCAGATCGGAAGGCAACAGTCCAATGACCTACCGACGTTCGTTTTTAACAACTGTTCCATGATTAAAGTAAGACCAATCGTTATGCCACCTGGCGTATTATTGAACGACAAAAACCCATTAAGAAATCACATCTGGCAATACAAAAATTCCATTATCTCCTCCATAACATTTTATCCTATCATTTTGATTGAGCCTTATGTCTTATATACCAATATTCTCACTGTAAATTTGACATCCAACAGCACATGCACATTATAAAGGCAGAACCACCAGAAAACAATTGATATTCCGACACCATCGGGAGATTAGGGGATTTTATGGAAATGGCAATAAATATCCGGTCTTCCACATAAGTGCCACGTGTGGCTGAAAAAACAAGGAATACAAGTTTCCTAATTTACCTGCAAGTAAACAACCATGACACACTGACTGCGGGATTGGTTCACAAGTACAAAGTCACTCAACGCGCAATGGAGCGAGCTAGGCTTAGAGTCTCTCTTAGGGATAAGATCAGAAATGATTTAATCCGTAAGAGAACTAAAGTTACCAACATAGCCCGCCGGATCAGCAAGTTGAAGTGGCAGTGGGCTGGTCACGTATGTGGCAGAACCGATGGCCGTTGGAGCAGACGAGTTCTGGAGTGGAGACCGCGTCTTGGCAAGCGTAGCGTAGGACTCCCTCGGTCCGATGGACCGACGACTTGCGATTGGTCACTGGCGGAAAACTGGTATATCTGGCGCAAAATGGGGGAGACCTCTGTCCAGCAGTGCGATAGGTTGAAGAAAGGGAAACAACCATTCAATCCGCGCTGGTCCTGCGTGGACGACTAAGACCTATACACCCCGTACGGGTGGGCTCTTGCCCCTCGGTGGGGACGTATAATGAGCTGTTGATGATGATGATGAAACAACCATGCCTGTCTTCGTGGTATAGTACCCAGAGCGCTGGATTTTAAACCCAAGATCGTGGGTTTGAATCCCGTGGGGAGATAACATAGTGAAAGTGGCTTTGCGATTTTTACCTCTCTAGTTAGGGACATTGTAGGCTCAATCATCAATCATCATCCGGCTACGATAGTAGTCGTTAGAAGCGATGAAAAGTGGATATATATCCCTAAAATTGGGAATGGAAGTTTGTATCTATCATTTCGCAATTTTATAGCAGAAAGCAAACCAATGGTATGCGGACTTTTCTCACGGGTTATTTGTCTGTGCCAAAAAACCCTTGCATATTTTTTTGGATATCAGCCCCCAATATGGAAAATATGCGAATTTCCGTCCGTGGTGTGAATCTGTGGGCCGATAGCCGGCTACAACACATGTAGGGTCACCATACTTCCTCGTGGTACTTGAGACGTGGCTACTACACCAAGGGTTCTGGGTTCGATCCCCGGGCATTGCAAACATTTGTGTGCGTGCATGTCTGTTTATATTGGTCTGGGTGTTTTATATGTATAGTATGTATGCACTAAAAATCATATATGTTGACGATGTTTAGTACCCAGTTGTATTATTATAACCTATCGTCACCTCACATAATACTTTTGACTCCATTGTCCTTTTTAAAAACCAAAGAGTGGTGACCATAGCTCGACTAGTCCTCAGACAGCACGTTTACCGCTCCAATAGCTCGCTCCACTAAAGCAGCGGTTCCTAAACTGTTTTGACGTTCAAACTCATTTGCGATAGAAAAAATCTAAGAACTTAACTTAAGTAACTTCTAGAATGAGACTTGCCTTGTTCTTTACTTCAATAGAGTTAGAAACAGATAGCATTACTTGTCGTTCAAAGCGCTATCCCATTCGAACTCAAGTAAATATCAACGTCGAGTCTCGTTTTAGAATACGGGCCTAAAAGTTAATTTTGTTCATCATCATCAATGATATTATGTATATATAAAGGTAGATACGCCATCCGTGCCTCAAAACCGAACCGCCGAAGAGAGTACAGTTTGTACTCTTTTGTTTAGGTAAATGTGTTCGAAATATGTGTATGTATGCTGTTATTGCATTCGGAACCCTTTTTTCTATTGTTTTGTGAGCATATCACGAATCCATACTTTTTACATCATTGATCATCATCAGCTCATTATATGGCCCCAGTGACGTGCACAGATATTAAAAGTAGGGTCTGCAGAGTGAGTGATACTTATCGCAAAAACAATTAATAATTTGCATTTTTGTCCCATTGAGTGCTGTTTATGACAAAAGACCAAGAGATCATTGTAAACTGGAATTATCAAATAAAAATAATTATAATGCATGAAGGTTATAAGACCCTTAGTGTAAGAGAGCTAGCTATGCTTGGGGTCCCTCCTACGGATAAGATCGGAATTCAGAATTATTTAATCCGTAAGAGAACTAAGGTTACCGACATTGCCCGTCGGATCAGCAAGTTGAAGTGGCAGTGGACTGGTCACGTATGTCGCAGAACCGATGGCCGTTGGAGCAGACGAGTTTTGGAGTGGAGACCGCGTCTTGGCAAGCGTAGGGTACGCCCCCGGCCCGATAGACCGACGACTTGCGAAAGGTCGCTGGCGGAAACTGGATGAGGAAAGCGGAGGGCCGGGATATCTGGCGCAAAATGGGGGAGACCTATGTCCAGCAGCGGACTGCGACAGGTTGAAAAGAGAGAAAGAGTGTATGTCTAGGTGATGGTTTTATTATAATCCCAAAGTAAACTACAGTTTAAGTATCACTTGCTTCGGATGCAACCGGTCCAAACTGCTTGTGGTCGGGCACGCTTATCGATGCCCGGAGACTGCATCGATTTGGTCACCGTTCTTTTATGTGTAGTCTTATCAGATTTTCCCTTTTACATTTCCTCGAATCTCTCATACCAAACCTCATTCATTTGACCTATTTTGTATGATTAAATTGTGGAATGACAATCTCCTGTTTTGCTTTTGGTTTAGCAGTTTGGTATTTGGTAGAGCGTCGGTCCCTTCCGATCGGCAGGTTCAAATCCCGCCACGTAACAATGTGTTTATGAATTTTCGAAATTATATGTACGTTATCCGACGCTATTACGGTGAAGGAAAACATCCTAAGTGAAACTCCATGGTCTAGTGGCTACAGCGTTTGGTTTAGATCTCTCCGCGACCTGGCTTCGAAACCCGCGGGGGGAAAGTTACTTGATACGATTTTTATCAGCTTGGTTGGGATATTGTAGACAGAATCAACTGAATGTCCGAAATGAAAGATGAGTCCATGTTTCGGAGGATACGTCCTGGGTACAATCTTAGGATGGTAGTCGTTCAACTATCAATTCTCATTGGACCACGTGATGGGTTGCAGTCCAATCTCCCCATCAATTCTTGTGGGAAGGCCTGTGCCATGCATTGGACCGTTATAGGCTGATGAGGATGATGACACGACAGATGCTACCTACCCCCAAGCTAATCGTGGAATAGTTACTTTGGCCTAACAGGCGTTAGGCCAAAGTAACTATTCCACGCGGACGCAGTCGCACGCAAAAGCTTGTTTAAAATAAAGATATCTAACCTTTCAACCATAAATCAGTTTTTCTAGACTCCTTTCATAGCCCTCGCTTCACCAGCTTTAGCTAACATTCAACGATCTGAGTTATTCCATCGAGAACATGGCATAAAGGACTTTATAACGAAGAGTTAAGTGCTGCAGTGGTGTAGAAAACCCAAGTTTGGTACAGCCAACAGCAAAAGGTGTTAAACAAGTGTTGCGTTTATTTATTTAAGTATATGTGAACAATAAATATTTGTTTAACCATTTATTGTGATGATATAAAAATCAAGTACTTACATTTTTTTTACTGATTGAAGAGTTTGCTTGAATTCAATTAAAGAAATAAATTTATTTGGAAAAAAAGTACACGAAAACAATGACGAATACAATTAAATACCAAATAGGATCTCACTCAGCATTGATCTTAGCACACTAGGAGCATGCCAGGACGCTGTAATGCTCCTAGTGTGCTAATCATAATAAAGTTACTTATTTATATACAAATTTAAAAAATAAAAATTAATTATACAATAGTTTTGTACGCGAGTAGGTATACAATTAAAATTAATAAATATTAAATACTATGCCAAAGGTTAACTGGTAAAGAATGCCACTGGGCATTAAGTTCGCGTTGTAAATTTTATGTAGTGTGCTTTAAAGTTTAAATAAATACATATTAAACAAGATAAAAAACTACCAAAAGATAATTTAAAAAATTAAATTTATAAAAACAGTAGATTAAATGACAATAAGTATCTTTAACACAGAGCTGGCACTAGGTTTTAATATTATTGTATCACAAAATTGCATGAAACACTTTAGTGGCTGACGTTACTAGCAACCTAAGCGTGGATCGTTTTGGAAGCAAGCCAGATTTGGACTAGTACGATGTCCCTTGTTTAGTAAGACAACGTATTGGTATTTAAACGCACTGCAAAATAAGGTACAGGAATATTTTCTTGATATCTTTTTAATACGTTTTCTTTAACTCTGTTATGAAGAACTAGATGACCATTACATAAATTTTAACATAATTAAAGTATTTAGTAATAAATATCCACTCCGGCCCGATGGACCGACGACTTGCGAAAGGTCGCTGGTGAGAAAATCCTGTCTGCATGAGAAAAGCTGAGGACTGGGGTATTTGGCGCAAAATGGGGGAGACCTATGTCCAGCAGTGGACTGCGATAGGTTTAAGAGAAGAGGATACATACATATCCATTGTCAGTATTTATTGATTAGCAATCTGGGATTTAAAAATAATTTGTCTAGTGGTTTAAGAGTTAGTTTAGAGCGTTTCTTCTCAGTGGAAAACTACCTCCCGAACCAGTGGTAGCTTCATTTGACATTCATAAGTGTTCTGTAAGGACCTAAACTGAATAAACACTTTTCATTTTCATTTTCGCTACATGATCCAGGGTCGTGGGTTCAAATCCCACGGGGACCTTTCATAGTGATATTTTGGTTCTGGTATTGCAGGCTGAATCACCTGATTGTCCGAGAAGAAGGATGATTTCATGTTTCGAAGGACATGTTAAGATATCTTCACATAGTGGTCGTTAAAACCGAATAATTCCTACTGTCTCGTGTGTTGGGTTACAGCCCAATATCCCCATAGCTATGCAGTGTGGTAGGGCCATAAACCTATCGTGTCTGGAGTGCGCGCAGGGACTTCACGGAAAATTACTAACTACCTACTATCAAAAGTAATTGAGTGCCGTCAGTCAAAAATGTATGATACGTCACCTTATGGATCACAATAAAAAACACAAATGTATGCAATATTAGTTTTAAGGATTCATTGTGAGCTGTTTGTTATCCCAAATAAAATAAATAAAAATAAACCATCCCGAAAATTTGATTCTCTGATCCGTTGCATCCTTAGTTTTATAAATTTGCTTAGTTGAATAAATTCACGATCAGTGTTTCACCTTTAAACTCAGATAAAATCCGAAATGCAACGGTTAATTATAGGAACGCGTGACAAACCACCGATGCAACATTTGTTGCAAATAATTAAACCCAACAGCAGTCAGAATCATGCATATTAAAATCACCAACACAAATTGTATTTCAATAAAATTAACTGCATTTCCCGGCGGGACGTTGCACGCGGTGTGTGAAAGCGTGGGTACTTCCTATTATGGAATAGTGTTAGTTTAGATTTTAACCCTTTATATACCCTATATATATATATTATATATATATATATCTTCAACCTAACACAGTCCACTGCTAAACATAGGTCTCTCCCATTGTGTACCTTATTTAGAAGATAAATTCCTCGTCAATAATTTTTTGGTCTTTCATACTTTAGCTTTTTGGGAAATCCAAGATTGTCTATACATTTGAGATGGAATATCATTCGGGTTATTATTATCTCAAAAATTTATTTTGTTAAAAAAACTCTGAACATCAGTACGTCCATTCAATTCACAAAATCCATTACAGTTTTCAGGAACTAAAACGTTGCATTTTTAAGTAACAACGGAAATTTCAGAGTTCCAGGAATTGTACGGTGGACATATCTGGGTTCGAATTTCCATAAGTTGCATGTTAAACGCAAAAGTTGCTCGTCCTCATTGGCCACTGGCGCACCGCCAGGCTCCTGTAGCGAGACTGCAAACTTGTATGTAATAAATAATAATCAATTTATTTCAAAGGTTGCCATAAATGATATTTAAATAGGTCTCTTGGGGATAAGGTCAGAAATGATTTAATCCGTAAGAGAACTAAAGTTACTGACATAGCTCGCCGGATCGGCAAGTTGAAGTGGCAGTGGGCTGGTCACGTATGTCGCAGAACCGATGGCCGTTGGTGCAGACGAGTTCTGGAGTGGAGACAGCGTCTTGGTAAGCGTAGCGTAGGACGCCCTCCGGCCCGATGGACCGACGACTTGCGAGAGGTCGCTGGTGAAGGCTGGACGAGTATAGCGGGGGTTCGGGATATTTGGAGCAAAATGTGAGAGATCTATATCCAACAGTGGATTGCGATAGGTTGAAGAGAGAAATGAACTATCTACTCTTCTGACAAATATTTGACGATAGCCAAATAAGAAAAGGAAATCAAAAAGGGCACAAAATGTGTAAATAATAATAGTGTAACACATACAAAGATTAAAAATTCGAAAAAGGGCCTCTGTGCTGTTGGCTTCGGCCCCACACATGCCTTCCAAAGGACCGGGCCACTATTTGGCCCGTGAATCGTAAGGATTTCGAAAACATAATAATAATAATAACATGGTTGAACAAGATAATACACACCACACTTCTTAAAACTATCTACCCTGTAATTAATTGGTTAAAACCCGTATTACAGGTAATACCAGCCTATGGCTGTGAAAGAATATATCTGCCGATAATAATAATAATTCTTTATTTCAGAACATGCTAGATCCATAAAGTGTTAGTAAAGTACATTGAATTACTTATAACATAGGTATCACAAAAAACAAGGAGGAAATTTAAAAGAAAATAGTCATACTCATGCGTCACCAAAATAATTACTGCTCAGCAGCAATTTTTCATATCAATTTTATGATGTTTAATTATTTATTTATTTATTTATAAGGGTGTGCTTACAGCTAAACATAATCAACGTTTGTATTTACATTTTCATGAATAAGGTTCATATATGCAAGCCTTTTACATGCACACACAACATTGTTGTAGTTAGAGGCATTTAAACAGAAGATAAAAAATAATATAATAAAAAAAATAAAATTGAATTGAACATTACAATATGATTATGAGTGAAGACTATCGAGCAGTTTCAGCATTTTGTGTTTAAAAATATTGATGTTGATTTCTAGTGTATTTACAATCGCCTAAATTATTGTAAACTCTAAACTCCAAGAAAATGTAAATTCGTCAAGGCGACACCCGCTTTACTTTTCGTCTGAACTTCAAGTATAATTGACTCCAGAATGTTATTCTGTCCTTGTAAGGATAGTACCCTTTGAAGAAGTCTCTGTCTAAATACAGGTAAGTAAGGTTGTTAGGATATGTAGCTGACCATTCGACTGGAAGTAGGATCTCTAAAAGAAATGAAGGTGTTACAAATTAAATTTATATTTTAGTTACCGAATAATGTAATGTTGTAAATAAATGTCATTTTAAAGC
>PQWD01006706.1:0-24656 GCA_019425675.1 Leucinodes orbonalis | reverse complement strand
GAAATATTTCACCCGGCTCGAGCTAATTCCGACGCCGGCGCGTAATGGAAAAATAACTGCTCGTGTGCGTGGGGCTACTGTAACGTACATACGAGGGCTCTGTGGGGATTAATCAGGGGGTCCTTGGTTAATTTGGAGATGTGGGGGACAATTGCTTTTCATAAAAGGCGGGTCGATATAATCCTTTAGAAAGCAAGAAAGAAAAAAATTATTTATTTAGTGCAAATTAAAGCATTATAATGATGTTAGTCCTTAAAATAGTATAGCTTTTTAGTGCTTTCACAATTATGCCCTTACATAAAATGGCTTCGTGGTCTAGTAATTTGATTCGGGGTTGTGCTTCGAATATTACGAAACACTACTTCTGAATCTGAACTCGCTTAAGTGTTTAACCCTTTGAACGGATATGACACCTAAAATTCAGTTTTTTACTGTTATAAGTATGTAAAAATAAAATATTATTCTATTGTCTGCATTTCTAGCATTCAAAGGGTTAATCCTGTGTTTTTTCCTTCAGTCTCCTGCCTCCGTGGTTTAGTTCGCTGCGTTATCCGGGGTCGTCTTGGTTCCGATCTCACGAAACTGCTTCTGCAATTTGTCCCAGTTTTAGTTTGAAACATCTGATTGTGTGAAAAGGTGATTCCGCGCTTCAGATGCCATGTTTAGCCGTCGGTTCCGGCTGCAATATTAGGATGGAGGTTCTTTCTTCTTCTATCAACCTATCGCAGTTCACTGCTGGACATAGTCTCCCCCATTTTGCGTCAGATACCCCGGTCCTCCCTTTTCTCATCCAGCCTCCACAGCGACCTTTCGCAAGTGGTTGGTCCATCGGGCTGGAGGCGTCCTACGCTACGCTTGCCGAGACGCGGTCTCCCACTCCAGAACTTGTCTGCTCCCAACGGCCATCGTTTCTGCGACATAGTGACCAGCCCACGTGAGGAGGTTAATATCCACAAATTTGATAAGAGCATGTATGGAGGCCCATAAATCGAAAAGACCTTTGTTTTGCAATGTCAATAGACCGTTTAGTAGTTGTCAGTTTGAACAGTAGAAACATTTCCTATAGTACTATGAATATATAGTCCTTAAGAAGGCTGGGGTCCCAAGTAAGAGGAATAAAAGAGCTTGTATGAAAAGATTGATGGATGTGATTGAAGCTAGGGAAGTATGTCAGGACCGTGCAAAGTGGCGTTTCATCATCTCTGCCTACCCTTCTGGACCAAGGCGTGAGTTATTTATATTTATTTATTTATTTATTTACTATGAATATTTACTCAACATATGTTTTCGGCCATACTGCTTACATATACGCGTACTTTGACTTGTTTTTAATAAAGTTAGGATTCGTCAGCGGAACCCCAATTATCTCCCAGGAAGCCTCGTATTTTTCATCTGAACACAAACCCAAACACCTCTATTAGTCTACGACCGGATATTAAATACGAGTATATCACAGCACATATTTGATTAATTTCCGTTGGTCAAAGAAGTTTTTGTATTATGTTTTTGGCGTTGCTCTTTTGTTTATTCTGAATGAAACTTACCAATATAAGCCTATAACTTCCCACTAAAAGAAAGGCTTTCCAAAAACAGCAAGGATATGGCGAGTTTGGGCCGTAGCTCACCATGCGGGTCCAGTGGGGTATTTAGGACTATCGTCCTAAGATAGTATACTAACAGCTTAACGTGCTATCCAAAGCGCGCGGCATCAGCTTATATACGTCCTCACAGAGGGGCGCGAGCCTCTCCGTATAAGGCGTATAGGCCTTAGTCGTCTACGCGAGCCCAGTGCGGAATGACGGACTTCGTGCATGTGCAACTTTAAATTTCTTAGTAGACGTGCAAAGGTTTTCCTCATGATGTTTTCCTTCACCGTATCCAAAGCACTCAAGATATTATTTCGATCCACCCATCCGAAAACCAACTTGTGTGATCGTCAAACGCATGCCTTAACCGCAACGCCACCGAGCCCTAAACTTTTCTATATAATTTCCCCCAAAATAATAATTCAAACAAAAGCTCCACTGCGTAAGTATGTTCCCATTACGGTAGTCCCCATTTGGTAATGAATTTTTAAATGAAGCACAACTCCCTTAAATGTAGCTCATTTACGCGAGATATAATCATGCGTCTTCATTTTATGCCCTGAATCCGACAAGAGGGCAAATTGGTGTTTTCGCCCCAACTGAGTCATAAAATAAGGGTTTAAATACCATTTTTGTTTGGGAAGACAGAATTTCATTTTAATACAGTAAGAATAATTGGCTTTAAGAGAGATTTGTCCTGTTTGGATTTTTGCAATGTTTACCTTATTTAATTTTGTAGTTGAATGAATGTTTTAATAACTCACTCTCGTCTTTCTCTATGACAATGAATTGTATTATATATATCCTTTTTGTTTGGTTTAGCTGGAATTTATCCGCCTTGTCATATAAAAATATAAAAGTTCATTTTGAAATGAACTTTTTGTAACCAGAACTTTTAAGGCAATTTTTGATATCTAGTTTCAATCAATAAGAATGGAACGATGTCTCGTATTATGTTACGTAATTATAATAAACTAGTAGTTCCTGAGATTAGCGCTTTCAAATAAATAAACAAACGATTAAACAAACTCTTCAGCTTTATAATATTAGTAAAGATAAAATCAGGGCACTCACCTGATGGTAAGTGATACGCCTGACCATGACAGAGCGGCATTGAATGAGACCAACAACGAGCCAACAACTGATAAACAGTTATTTCTCTCCATCAATGCCGCACTGCACCCGTCGCCCGAGACAAAAGATGTTAGGACTCTTATACCCGGTAATTTCACTAGCTACAGTGCCCTCATCTAGAAATATAAAAATCTACCGCTAAGTAAATAACTGATTGAGGCACTCCTAAATAGGCTCAATCGGGATAGAACCCGGAACCTCTTGCAGTTCTAATGAGTGATTTCCCACTACGCGGTTACGTCGTAAGTTCAGTACAGCGCCAAGCGTCGATAAATTCCGAATTTAATATACAGTTGGCACCTGCTAATTGGGAGAGTGCCGTTAGGGCTGCTCACACCGAGGTCCGGAGCGACGTTTCATCTCGGGTTGCAGCAAAAAGAGCAGTGCGGGTGCCAATAAAACCCGAGACACAGTGAAAGCGATATTTTTCTACTAGATTTATACCACAATGCATGAGCATGAGGCTTAAGCTCGAGTTTCGTTTATGAGCCATAAGCAGACGAATTCTGAAGTGATACCGCGTCTTGGCAAACGTAACACAGGACAGCCTCCGGCTCGATAAATAAGGTATTATAACTCATAAGTAGGTAATTATAAAACGCTATGCATATATGTTTATCCCTGTTAAGCATTATTAATAAGCTTCTTGGTAGACATTGGGATGTCTCTGAGGTTTTTTTAAGCCTATTTTAATGTGGCAATTTCATTGCAGGGCATTGTTACACCGTTTGGCACAATTATGCTGGCGAAAGCGTAAGATAGGCAATGCAATTTCTGGATACTGTTGCTTCTTTTCTTTACAATACAAGTTCGTGATCACTGGTATATTATAATAGACGTCAGTTGCACCAGGGTGTTTGCTTGACAACCATATATTTTAATTCTCGCGGTGCGAAAGTGGAGCGGCTGGTAATCTCAGAATCAGAAACCATTTACATACAATTTTATGTATTAGCAGTAGCTTGATAAATCAGGGCATAGCATAGCATTCAGTGGATGGAATCTCAAAGCCATAAACCGTGGAGCATCCGCCTGCAGATGACATAAAATTTATCCCGTGTACGAACCGCCTTCCCGAGTCCTGGTTTGAACTACAAACTAAAATAATTTGTTTTACGCTGTATTGCAATTGTTGGTGCGTAAATTGATAAATATGTGTTATGTATGACGTAGAACGATGCCTTTGTGTCTGGAAAATAATGGTCGCAAATACAGAGAGAAAAACAATATTTTATTAAGCAAAATAGTTTATTAAAAATGAAAAAAGAAAAACGATGTTATGTCATTTACAAAATATGTGTAACAAGAAGAAACAAAAAATACTTAGGCCCGTATTCTAGAACTAGATCTTTACTTGAATAGAGTAAGAAAGGGATAGCGCTCTATACGATAAATAGCGCCATCCCTTTCTAACTAAATTTAAGTAAAAATCAACGTTTAAAGCTAAAGCAGTAAAGCTCAACGTTGAGTCTTGTTCTAGAATACGGGCCTTTATGTCATTTATTTTATTTACCTTTGACATTTTTTTTATGAAATTTGCTTATTTAACAGTGGTGGTTAACAACCCGAAACCAATTGAAGACAAGAACCCCTGAAGGCATAGTTCACGTGAAGTTTGATGCCTGAAATCGTTGGATGTTTTATGTTTTAATATACTATGGCATATGACTCGGGGTTCGATGACTGAGTTGCTAGTGGGTATATATAGTGATTGGCATACTCGTTTATCGGATGGATGAGCGAAAAGTTTTACCTTGACTCCCTTCATGATCTGGAAGGTGTGTTATGCCGTTTCTTCTCGTACTATCTCAAGATGGGGTCATTGATACTTACTAATCCGCATCTGGCATATGTGGAGATTTTTTAATTTTAGAAAGTGTACAGGACGGTCACGACCCTCACTTGATGTTAAGGGATATGCCTGACCATGACAGAGCGGCATCGATTGGGACTAACAACTGATAAACAGTTATTATTATCTATCAATGCCGCACTGCTCCCGACACCCGAGTCAACAGATGTTAGGTCTTCAAACCCGGTAATTTTACTAGCTACAGTGCCCTCATCCTGAAACACAGAGTGCAAAACACTTCTATTCACAGGACGATATCTGGCACTGCGGTAGTACCTACCTAGACGAGTACCGAGTCTACCACCTAGTAATAACTGCCCATTTCCGATCGATAGCCATACTTTGTGAGAAGGCCTGCGTCCTAAAATTTGACGTTATACGCTGGCTAGTTAATTACTGAATATACCTATAAATTTTAAATCATTTGGTTGGAAATTATATAATGCAGTACAAAAGACTTTTTTTTTAAAGTAACTACTGAGTTCTTACTGGATTCTTCTCGGTAGATAACTACAGCCCGAACCAGTGGTAGCTTTATTTGAAGAAAATGAAAATAAATCTTCATGGACCTCTATTAAATAAAAAAAATTTGATATGAGTATTTCGTTAGATTTATTCTCCATATTTATGCTTCGTTAGGCTGATGATGATACTGTTATAGACATCGATTATAGAGAGAAAAAAATAAAAAATGAAATGAAAACATTAAGTGGCTAAAAACACGGATAGAAATCACAAAATAAATTGACATAATATATGTATTTATACATTAGTACAATTTTTTTTTTAAAAACAGGCGAAGAAAAATGACAAAATAAGAACATCATCATCATCATCATCAGCTCATTAAACGTCCCCACCGAGGGGCACGAGCCTACCCGTATAGGGTGATTAGGCCTTAGTTGTCCACGCGGGCCCAGTGCGGATTGGACGACTTCACACATAACCTTAGAATATCTTCGCAGGCGTGCATGAAGGTTTCCTCACGATGTTTTCCTTCACCGTAAGAGCGTCGGATAACGTACATATATTTTCGAAAATTCGAAAACACATTGGTACGTGTCGGGATTTGAACCTCAGCCCTCCTGGTGGTAGGAAGGCGACAGTCCACACAGTTGAGCCACCGACGCTCAATCAAAATTAAATTAAAATAGGTACAAGAAAAAAAAACGATATAGTATTGTATAGTTTGCCAAAGAGGTTCCACCTCAGCATAAGCTTAGACGGTTTTATATATTCGTCGAAGGTTTCTGGTAGGACCTCTGGGTAAGTGGCGTCTAAAGACTTTCTCTTAGTACTCACTCTTAGTTTATAAGAGGCAGTACATAGGTGCTGCCACTTATAAACGAAGAGTTTTTATTATGATGTTTCCACAACGAAATACCAATTACCTTCAAGGAAGACCTCTATTAATTTACGACCGGATATTAAATATATTACCGCGCGCCGCCATATTTGCTGTCTCATTTCCGTTTGGTGTCACAGAGGCTTGTGGCATTTTCTGTTTGATGTCATGGAGCACACAAAGAAGAATTTTGAAAGTTTCCACTGTCACTGACCAAAAGGTGAAATACGAATACAATGCGAGTGTTTTCCAAGGGGTTTGCGCCTCGGAGGTCGCAAACAGAAATATAGATATAATTACTTATCGAATCTAGAAATAAATAATAAAAAGCGGCTAAAGCAAGTATCTGGCAATACTGACCTAACTCCCACATTCGTTTTTTAACACAATAATGTTTAAAACGAAAAAAACGTCAGGTTCAAATCACATCACGTACCAATGACTTTCTGAATTTTTGAAATGAAGTGTACGTTTACCCGACGCTTTTACGGTGAAGGAAAACATCGCGAGGAAAGATGCGCACGCCTGCGAACAGATTGAAAGATTGTGTGCGCGTGGACGACCAAGACCTATGCCCTTCGGTGTATTTTCCTAACGAATTTCACCGACGGTAGTAGAGTCATAAAAAACCGTTTGAATATTAATTATTGACGATTCTAAAGAATCTAAAAAATCTATTTAAATAAAGATATTTTGAGTTTGAATTTAATTACTATTTTAAAATGTGACGAAATTATTTATCTTTATTTTGTACGTAGGGTTAGCAGTATTTAAAATCAAGATATCATCAGCAGCTCATTAAACGTCCCACGGAGGGACATGAGCCTACCCGTATATGGTGATTAGGCCTTAGTTGTCCACGCGGGCCAAGTGCGGATTGGATGACTTCACACACAACCTTCGAATCTCTTCGCAGGTGTACATGAATGTTTCCTTACGATGTTTTCCTTCACCGTAAGAGCGTCGGATAACGTACATATATTTTCGAAAATTCGAAAACACATTGATACGTGTCGGGATTTGAACCTCGGCCCTCCCGGTAGGAAGGCGACACACACACTATTGAGCCACCGACGTTCTAAATCAAGATAATCTGCGGCCAATAGCGAATATTAGACAAAAAGAGGATCCCAATACTTGTACTAACTGCAGCTAACGGAAACAGTTTCTCCGTTAAAAAGTTATAACTCATACTTTTATGCAAATTCACAGCACAAGTTTATATTGAAAACCATATGATCGGTAACTTTTAGAGGGCCACACGGTTAAGTCCCGAGGGAGCGCATGGAATCCCAAACCTGTTAGTTTGTTAGTGACGTTAAAAGGTCTACTTGCAAGGTCAGACAGTAGTTAAGGGTTATATTACACACTTATCACAATAAGGAAGTACAATAAGGTATTATTTTATAAGTAAGAGGGAGGGTGGGCGACCAGTTTTGTGTAAGTAATGGTTGAGATGTCGGCTTTTACACCCAGGGTTTAATCTCCGGGCAGTACATTTGTAAAAACATTTGTGTGCAAGTGTATGTTTAATATGTATAGACTTTAAAAAAAGAATAAAAGTATGCTTATCTGCTTTATAGTACCCATAGTACAATCTCCTTGCTTAAATTGGGGCTAGGTGGTGCTGTACCAATAAATATAAATGAATAAATATCCACTTCACACAGCGGCACCTAGCCCCTATATAAGCATTTTCATGTAATATAGGCACTAAACTGGAGAAACAAACTTTTTTCTTGTAAATACATAGAAATCATCCAGACCAATACAAACAGACATGATCATGCACACGAATAATTGTCATGCCCGCGGATCGAACCAGGAACCCTTGTTGTAAGAGCCAACATCTCAACCATTACACAAAATAGGACTTCAAAATGTGAGTGAAAATGTCAAAAGATTAGTGGATTACACCAAACCTGTCGTAAAATTGGCTAAACAGTTACTTATTCAATTTGATCTGCTTGATAAAAAAAATAAAGTGAAATTACCGGGTTTAAAATCTGTTATCTCGGATGGGAGGCGCAGTGCGGCATTGATGGAGAATAATAACTGTGTATCAGTTGTTGGTCTCCTTCAAAGTGCTCTGTCATGGTCAGGCGTATCACTTACCATCAGGTGAGCGTCCAGACCATCCTGTTCACGTCGTAACATAAAAAAGCTTGAAAATTTTTTAAAAGTATCAAAAAACCAACCTGTTTTACCTATATAACCGATTGGACGGAAACTCTACAACGTAAGTATATAACGGAGGCGTTGTTGAGTTGTAACAAGCTAATGAGCCCCCGGATGGGTCCCTAGGGAGCTATGGGACGGCTAGTTTGTTGGAAGACTATTAGCTGTGTCACAACAACTTGCAAGGCCGCAGGAGCTTTATATACACAGTTTTAAGTTACGATCTAGACTCTTTTTTAAACTCAAACTAAAAATAGTCGTGAGATCGTCGGTGGCTCATTGGTCTATTGTTGCCTTCCGATGTGGAGGGTGTAGGTTCAAATCCCGCTACGTGCCAATGTATTTTCGAATTTTCGAAATTATATGTACGTTTTCCGGATGTTCTTCCGGTGAAGAAAATCATCGAGAGGAAACCTGCGCACGCCTATGAAGAAATTCAAAGGTTGTGTGAGAAGCCACCGACAAATCAAAATATACTTTACAATAATTTGCAACAAAGAGCAGTTCTGGTTTAAACTTGAATTCGAACTCAAAGCCTACAAACAGGTTGCAGACATCTTTGGAATATGTTACAGCACAACATGGCGGCATCGTCACGGACTGTGACAGATGGAATCCACATTCACTATTCCTGAGCCCCAATTACGCTAAATTTCCGGCACTCAAAAGTATCTAAATAGTGACATTTTGTGGGCCAATCCGAACTAAGGTCTTTACACCATATACGGGTAGGCTCGAGTCCCGCGGTAGGGGCGTTAAAGAGCTGATGTGAATTAAGTCTTTACGAGACACATTTGAATCGTCAATTATAAAAGAAGTAAATAAAAAACTAGAGTTACTGTACCAGAACTCAGACGACTCCGGAGAGAAAGCTCAGTAGTTTATCTTTTCAGTTGCTAGTCGTTTTATAAACATTTTAACTTATTACTAAATTCAAACATTTTTGACCATAATCATCTACAGTGCAATAACCTTTCCTCAAAAGACATGAGTGTTACAACTTTTATTTTTTACTTGTATTTGGTAATTCTAGAAAACATTGTGCGACGACGTTTCAACCTTTACATCAAATAGGTCATCAAATAATATGTAATGAAACGGTAAATATGCTTTGAAAATTGTTTAAACTAAAGCTGGTTGAGTTTTGTAATACTCACCTACTCGTATATCTCAACGCACTAAAAAGAAAAATGATAGTTTTTTATGATTTGATAATATTAATGACAAAAAATATGATTTGATGGTATTAATGACAAAATATTACTCTCTCTCTCTCTTCAACCTATCGCAGTCCACTGCTGGACATAGGTCTCCCCCATTTTGCGCCAGATATCCCGGTCCTTCGCTTTTCACATCCAGCTCCCACCAGCGACCTTCCGCAAGTCGTCGGTCCATCGGGCGGGAGGGCGTTCTACACTACGCTTGCCAAGACGCGGTCTCCACTCCAGAACTCGTCTGCTCCAATATAAGTGCCTAATTATGTGCTAATATAATAAATTTTCCACTTTGGTATCAAATGTGTTAATAATGTTCACATCATATGTTATTTGCGGTAGGTAGCATCTGACATTCGAATTTCATAGCATATGCAAGATGAACCCTAAAGCGAGATGTTTACTACATGGGTCCATAAACTACGGGCTTAATACACGTCGTCCGTGATATACGGTGACAGACGGTGCATATACTTGATGGAAATTAATTATTAAATATATAACATAAGATTTTTAGGTATTCCTTTTTTTATTTTATTTAATTATATTTTTAATTTTATTTATTTGTGTTTTGGGGTAATATATTTAGTTAAAGTGTTATTTATGAACTTAATTAGATGTAACAATAAACATTTATAATTTTATTTATACCACAATTAAATTATTTTAACTGTTAACTGTTACGATTTGCTGATGATTTATTGATAACAAAATCAGCAATGGAATAAACTGGATACGGTAACACATGTGCAATATCGGTGACAAGGATTTTTGCAATTTAACCTATTGACCGCTATTTTGTAGCTAGTAAAAATACGGATATAAGAGACGTAACATCTGTTGTCTTAGGTGTCGGGCGAGAGCGTCTAGGCCGTCATGTACACTTGTAACATAAATTGAAAAAACGCCAAAGATTCAGACAAATAATCGTAGGGTGAAAGCGGGATCAGCTGAGTAAAATAATAAAAATAAGTTAATCCATCTAGCAGGGAAAGTTTAAAGTAGGATCCAAGTTTTAAAATCACCATTTCAGCGTATATCCACTTCTGGTTAGGGCCTACGACGACTTTGTCATCGAGGTTTGGGACCTTACGAAGCTTTTTGTACTACTTATACGCTATTTTTGTTGTAAATACATACATAGAAACACCATAACACTACAGACAGACAATGCACACAAATGTGTACTGCCCGGGGATCGAATCCGTTAGTAGCAGCCGTCTAGTCCACCATTACACCATTTGGGTCGTCTAGAGGATATCTTTATAAGTTAAATAGATTTCAAATTGTAAAACCAGTTACCTCCGCATGAGAATCAAATTTGAAAACTTTATTTTGAAGTATAAAAGTTTCACTTTGTATCTTAATTAATTAAATTTCCTTTATAGATAGATAAAAGGAGCTTATATCTTTAACTTTTTAGATTTGCCAAAGTTATACGAAATATCAGGATGTAGTTATTTATTCCATCTTTTGTATTTATATAAATAGCGGAGATAACATTTTTATGTAACAATAGATGAGGGTGCTCTACTATTAAAAGAAATGTAAGCTGCTATGTCTTAGCTAGTATTATTCCACTGCTGAACTAAGGCTTCCTCTAATGACTTTCAGCTAGATATAACTTCTACTAAATTACTACAATAAAAAAAACGTTGTAACGAAAACAGTTTGAATTTGCAAAATTTGGCCGACAATAATTTCTAATATTAAAATGTTTTGAACATTTATTGTTATTTATTCATTTAGTAACTCAATTAATAAGACCCACAGGATCTTTGAAAAATCTTTATTTTTAATCATTTTTTTTACCTTTATGTCTTTGACACATCCAACTCTACAAATTGGCTCAATACTTTAAATTTGCACTTAATACATTCTTGTACTATATCGTCAATATATAAAGTTTGCACGCACACTATGCACATTTCAGCGCGCATCAGCTTTCATTATATGAAAGTGAAATGGCTTTTCCATAGAAGCGACTGCCAAGCTCTTACAAATTGAAATTGTTCCTACTATGCATTTGCAGTTTAACTTCAAAGACTCTGTTTGTGAACACCTCATGATATATCTATAATCATATATATCTCGGCCTCCGTGGATAGATAGATAAATAATAAATAAATAAATAATAAATAAATATCCACTGACATTCACACAGCGCCATCTAGCCCCAAGTTAAGCGTTAAGCCTGTATTATGGATACTAAACAACGGATAAACATACATATATACATTTTTTTGTAAATACATACATATTATACATAGAAAACACCCAGACCATTACAAACAGACATGTTCATGCACACAAATGTTTGTACTGCCCGGGGATCGAACCCGGATAGCTGAGTGATTAGTGTGTCCGGTTTTGAGATCACGAGAGAGATAAAAAAATTTTTTTTTAAACCTATATATACTTCTTGCTTATAAATTTTTGGTCACTTAGTACTTATATATTAAAACATAAAACGTAATAACGTTCTTTTAATTATTTTATTTAGTTATTATATTATTTATTATAATATTTTATTTTTAAGGTTTTTAGTTTGTTGTTAGTGTTATAGTGTTTTTATATTGTAAGTTTAATTAGATGAGAACTCATTGTGATAATTTGTTGGTTAAATAAATGACTTAATATTGTAAAATTTAAAATTAAAATTATATTAATGTACTTTTTTAAATAATATCATTTCATTATTATAAACATAGTGAAAATATTTCAAAAAGTACTGTGGTGTAGTATATCATAAAAAATTAAATGTTTTTAACTTATTCTAATAAAAGTTTTTTTATTTAAAAGTTTTTTAACTTATTCATACATGCAACTAAATCTAATTACAATTCAGCTTACGCCATCTCATTAAATCATTGGAGAAACGATCTCTATGCAATTGGAACGTAATGCACGTTCCAATTGCATAGAGATCTGCAGTTATAATGGTTCCTATTAGGCTGAGATGCGTCTCGATTTGACTGTATCACAAACAATGATATTCTGTATATATAAGTAGGTACGCCACCGTGCCTCAATAACGAACAGCCAAAGAGAATACAGTTTGAAGGCTTTTGTTTAGGTAAATGTACGCTCATTCGAATACAGTTAGCAACGCGATTATCCAATTAATTGGGACCGGGGTCGATTCGATAATTCGAAAATTCGGATATTCGGACATAGCCTGGTAATACAGGAAAACGAACTGTCACACATCGAATAAACTTATTAAGTTTAACAAACATAGTTTTACAATAACGCTCACTTGAAAATCTCGATCAGATAAAGTTGCAACCCATCAGGCCTTATCAAAAATACAGTGTAAAAATTCACAACGATAATAGAGGCTTAGGACCGATTCGGATAATTGGCGATTCGGTTAATCGGCGTTCGGATAATCGGCGTTCTACTGTATGTGTAAGATTGTGTGCGCGTGGACGACCAAGACCTATGCCCTTTACGGGTGTATTTTCCTTACGAATTTCACCGACGGTAGTAGAGTCATAAAAAAACGTTTGAATATTAATTATTGACGATTCTAAAGAATCTAAAAAATCTATTTAAATAAAGATATTTTGAGTTTGAATTTAATTACTATTTTAAATGTGACGAAATTATTTATCTTTATTTTGTTTTGTTGTTTGGGTTAGCAGTATTTAAAATCAAGATATCATCATCAGCTCATTAAACGTCCCCACGGAGGGACATGAGCCTACCCGTATAGGGTGATTAGGCCTTAGTCGTCCACGCGGGCCCAGTGCGGATTGGATGACTTCACACACAACCTTCGAATCTCTTCGCAGGCGTGCATGAAGGTTTCCTCACGATGTTTTCCTTCACCGTATGAGCGTCGGATAACGTACATATATTTTCGAAATTCGAAAATACATTGGTACGTGTCGGGATTTAAACCACAGCCCTCCCGGTAGGAAGGCGACAGACCACACCACTGAGCCACCGACGCTCTTTATACCATTCATCACAAAAAGGTTATTGCATTAGTTTGATTCCAGTTGCGACTCGTCGTCACTAAGGGCCTACCAGAAAATCAGCGCTGCCGTGTGTTGAATCACAACAACGCAAGGCATCCAATGTTGAGATATCTTTCTGACATGAGAAGATACTGCATGGATCATCTTTCTTTTTTATTTATTTATTCCTCACCTCTATGTAGATATTTCTTCATTGTTTAACTTTTCTGTTCACTGTTTTGTTTTGTCTCTCTTTATTGTTGTCTTTCTTTAAAATGTGTACAATGTTGGTAAATGTAGTGTTTTCGTTTTACAAATAAATCTTTTTTTCATTCTTCCAAATAATACGGATATAATCGGTACCGTGGTCTAGTGTGTACAGCGTTCAGCTGCATTCCCTGGAATTCTTTGGTTAGAATCCCGCAGCGAGACGTCATTTTGTGCGATTTTGTCTAGTTTGGTTAGGATTCTAGGCAGAAAGTCAAGTGGTGTCAGAAAAAGAAATCTGATTCCGAGCTTCGGAGGGCACGTAGAGCCGCCGCTTCCGGCTTAGGATAGTAATAATTAAATCCCACTAATACGCATTGTCCTCCGGCCTGATGGACTGACGACTTGCGAAAGGTCGCTGGTGGAAGCTGGATGAGAAAAGCGGAGGACCGGGATGTTTGGCGCAAAATGGGGGAGACCTATGTCCAGCAGTGGACTGCAATAGGTTGAAGAGTAATACGCATTGGACCCGCGCGGTGGGTTTCGGCCCAATCTCCCCATAGCAATACTGTGCAGGAAGGCCTGTGTCCTTCAGTGGGCCGTTATGTGCTGATGATGGCATATATTTTTCTAGTGTACGAAACAATATTCCTACTTTAAAAGCTATAAAAGTAAAAAAATGTTAAACTTAAGCGCACCGTAATGATTTTCACCGTAAAGACATTTTAATATTTTTTTTATTTTCGGAAAAGGGTGATTCGGCTTGGAATATCCTGTTTGTTTGTTTCCCCTCTGGTTGTTTCATGTCTTTGGTGTTTTATCGTATATTGCTTTATTTCTTGTCACGACTGTGTAGGTAGTAGTAGTAGTATTTTTATGTCAATATTTTTTTTCTTTGTAAGCAAACTTTGAAAATCGCACAAGGTGACTATGCAGCTTCCCCGTTGATTTCGAATCCACGACCCTTTGACGGATGCACTATAAATAAATGATAAACAGGAAGATTTCAAGTGCAACAAAGCAATTAATGGGTAGTGTCCCTTCAATAATGTGCCTGCAAACACTCCAGCCGGCAGCTTTCATGTCTAATTAGAATAAATCGTTATCAAATCACTTTAACTGATTGTGATGAAGATAAACGAGCTACAATCAGTATTTGCGTCAATAGCGTATGTATGTAGCGGGTGTTATAGCTTTTTAGAATACAAATATTTTATGTTCACATAATGTATTTTGCCTGTAGAATACATGCAGAATAGTAGATATCATCCCGTGAAATAGTGTTTTGCAATTATGTCTTTCAAGATGAGGGTTACTCGTAGTAAAATTACCGGGTCTCTACCTAAGCTGTCTCGGGTGAATGGCGCAGGGTAGTGTTTACGGAAAATAATGACTACCTACTCATATTAATTTCCTTCAAAATTCTGCATTTTCGCCAGATATTCCGGTCCTCCGCTTTCCTTATCCAGCCTCCACCAGTGACCTTTCGCAGTCCGTCAGTCCATCGGGCGGAGGGCGCGTCAACGCTACGCTTGTCAATACGCGGTCGCCACTCCAACTCGTCTGCTCAACGGCCATATGGTTTGCGATATACGTGACCAGCGTACTGCCACTTCAACTTGCTGATCCGGCGGGCTAGGTCAGGCTAGGTCTTAATGTTTTAAAAATACTTCATTCATTAGCCACAACAAACCTCCCTTCTCAAGAGGGCGGACCCTTTTACTAACTATGTCTTGAGTTGTAAAGTAATGAATCTTCGCTCCCCAAGCAAGCACTCCGCGGTTGCCATTTAAAATGTTGTCGGAAACTATGGATTGCAACACCTTATTTTTGCTCCTAATTTCATTAATATAATACTTAGGTTTGGACATCTTATTTTAATTAATTTTGAATATTAAGAAACACTAAAATGATAAACTTTTTAGTAAATAATACATGTTTAATATTAAACCAGTTGCTATGTATAGTTTTCTTGAAGAAATCTAAATGTTTTTCAGGCCTTATAACATGACCATACTTATAAAAGTAAATACGTTACTCGAGGAAGACCATTAAGGATTTTAGATTGACTCTGTGGACCTCTCTTATAAGTCTACCATCTTCTTTCGTATTTTCCCTTGGCGCCAGATATCCCAGCTGTCGCTTACCTAATCTAGCTCCACCAAAGACCTGTGACCTTTTCGACGCAGTCGTTATAATTGGACCGAAGTCAGGCTTATACGCCCCCACCGTGGGGCACCAGCGGCCCAGTGCGGATTGGCCGGCTTCAGCACAAGCTTTGAATCTCTTCACAGGCATGCGCAGGTTCCTCAAGATGTTTTCCTCACCGTAAGAGCGGCGGATAACGTACATATAATTTCGAAATTTCGAACACATGGTACGTCGGGTGGGATTTGAACCTGCGCCCTCCCGGTCGGAGGCAACAGTCTATACCATTGAGCACCGACGCTATATGTGTTATAGTAAATACAATGTTCCGGTTACATTATCCTTACGGCTACTAACCGAGTAAACAGGATAAACGGCAAGTGACAACAATAATTAATACGTCGGCAACGTCGCCTAACGTTATAATGACAACGTTATTTAACGCGACAAATTAACGGCCCCAGTTAATTACGGCTGTGACTGGTAACGCTTGCTGGCGCCGGCTAATAAGACGTGTAGTAGAGATAGACTAAGTGGAGATATAGGTGTGCTGATTTTAGAAAATCGCTTTTGGTACAAGCGGGGCGGATCGTGAATTTATGGGGCCTGGGCTGAAACTGAGGGGCCTATCAACTAATGGTCACGTCAAATAAATTCACTAGAAATTCTTTACTGCACTAAAAGTATTACTTAAAGCTACGCAAGTATTAATTTAACAAAAGGCGACCTTATTGCTGTGGTAGTAATCTCTTCCAGGCAACCTCCGAATGAGAGAGAAGTCGAATCACCTACTATCTTTAGCGGAGCTTTGGGGGCTCCTAGTAACCTCGGGGCCTTGGGCAGCAGCCCAAGTAGCCTTTATGGTCGATCCGGCCCTGTTAGAGTTAGAGACGTGGTAGATAAGCTTTTTATTTGCCTGGGTACTTCAATATCAATAATTCATTAATTATAATCAAATATAATAATAATTATTTGACGACCCATTTGGTGTAATGGTTGAGACATCGGCTACTGCACTAACTGTTTCCCGGGCAATACTAACATTTTGTGTGCATGTACACGTCTATTTGTATTTGTCTAGGTGTTTTCTATGTATTTACAAAGTAAAAAGTTACAAAAGTATGTTTATTCGTTGTTTAGTACCCATAATACAAGTTTCACACTTAACTATATGGCGCTGTGTGCATGTCAGTGGATATTAATTTATTTATTTTCATTGAACATATAATTATAACTTCGAAAAGCCAACAATTTTGGGTCCGAAAGTTTATCCTGTGTCCATTTTTAATAATCATAAAATTCAATTTCTATTCATAATCATATTTCATTGCACAATAATCCAAAAACTTTCCCGATTCATTTCAGCCTAATTACCAATTATATTATTCGTAAAGTTTCCCTTGCCCGTATTCTTATCGATGTTGTGCGTAAAAGGGCCTTTGGGTATGAAAAAGTTACACAGAGGGCCACGTATTCGAATTTAGAAGTTTAATAAGTAAGTTGGGTAATAACCTTTTACCCAAACTCCTGAGTTTTCAACCTCCGAAGGTAATAAAACTCCAACTGAGGTACGTGTGGCTTTGACCGACCTTTTCAAACGGTTTCGAAGGGATAAGTACCTTTAGAGTGGAATTGCCCAAAGTCTAGTGAAATTAGAAATAAGCTTATAAAAGAGATATATTTACGTGGCTCAATGGTGTGGACTGTTACCCTCCTACCGGGAGGGCTGGAGGGTTCAAATCCTGCCACGTACCAATGTGTTTTCGAATTTTCGAAATTATATGGACGTTATCCGACGCTCTTATGGTGAAGGAAAACGTTTATTTTTGATATCATGCCGGTATCACCATTTTACCATCGTCTGACTCGACGCCGTGCTAGGGTCCATCCATTAAACCCGGAATCTGACGCTTGAAACCGTTCGTTTCTAGCGATCCTCCCTTCCCCGTGCGTGCTAATTATGAAACGATCTCCCAGCCACGGTGTTCGACATGTCCTTATTTAAACAAGGTTTAAGAGAGCTTTTTCCTCGTAGAGGTCTTCGGCATGGCTTTGACCTCGGTATTGCAGTTGTCCATGAGCGGCGGTTACTGTTTTCCATCCGCTTGCTGGTCTGCCTACTTAAACAAAAAAAAACCTACTTTATCTAGTTCAAAATGTTGTCGTAGCGTTTCGGATAGATGCAGTGTCGATCATAGATGTTAGGTCTTTTATACTCAGAAATGGCACTGATCGCAATGCCTTCTACGAATGTTTGTTCATAGTGGCTATGAACCCAAAGGGCCCAGCAAGTTTACCTGTCAACACCTAAGTCTACGTGTTTCATAGTGACTATTAACCCACTAGTAGTAGCAAGTTACCGCCTCACCATCAACGTATCCACTACTCTGTCAAAAAGTGATTTTATTGGTATTATTACGTTATCTCCTAATGATAAACAGTCCCTAACCTTGATTATGAGTTATAAATGACGTATTCCAATTTCAGTAATGAACATTTGTACAGTCAATATTATTAATGTTATTTATTTACCCAAATGACCGTTAACGCAATCGGACGTCGTGTAATTCGGTAAACGAATCAGATCGACGTTATATTCCCAACACGTATTTGATACCAAATTTCAATGATTTATTCCCACCTTGCTAAATTTAACGTAACATTTATCAGTTAATAACATGTTTGCCAGCTGTGTAATTAACATTAATTGGATCGATATAATTGTATAGATGTTTTAATAGAACGACTTAGCTTTTTATGTAGTTGCTTTTCTGTGGTGCATTGATGTTATAAATAAACAGACTTACGAGCTTTGATAAGTTACATCGTTAGTTTTGCTTCCATCGTTACGAAAACAATACTTCGTATCCTTTTTACGAAGTGTTACGAAAACTGCAAGAAATGTTATCCATCTGGCGGGCTAAAGCCTCCTAACAAGCGGGGCGGGAGGTAGGGTAGCGTCGCGACGCTCAGTCGGGCGCCGGCTTCGGTCCGCGCCGGTCGCACCCATGGCTCGCGACACGTAACACGGCATGCGACCCGCGCTCGCCGCGCTCGCGGCCTGCTGCGTGGTGGTTCGCGCACAGCCTTCCGCGCGACTCGCCCCGCGCAACACCACCCCCACCCACGTCCTCCAGTGCTCCGACGGACTCATCTTCCCGACATGGAAGCCCTTAGAGGACGTCCCCACACTGGAGATCGCCCTCCGCGGCGTCGTCTACTTCTTAGCGCTCATGTACCTCTTCATCGGCGTCTCCATCGTCTCCGACCGCTTCATGGCTGCCATAGAAGTGATCACCTCAAGGGAGAAAGAGGTGCGCGTGCGGCGCAACGGCAGCGATCAGATCGTAGTCGTCAGAGTGTGGAACGAGACCGTTGCCAATTTAACTCTAATGGCATTGGGGTCGAGTGCACCCGAGATTTTGTTGTCTGTGATTGAGATAGCCGGGAAGAACTTCGAGGCGGGTGATCTGGGCCCGGGAACCATCGTTGGGTCCGCCGCCTATAATTTGTTTGTGATAATTGCAATATGCGTGCTAGTGATACCCGACGGAGAAGTGCGGAAGATCAAGCATCTTAGGGTGTTCCTTGTGACCGCTACTTGGTCGATATTCGCGTACGTATGGCTCTACCTCATCTTAGCCGTAATATCACCAAGCGAAGTCGAAGTATGGGAAGGCGCTGTTACCTTCCTTTTCTTCCCGGCTACTGTGTTGACAGCCTACATCGCGGACCGTAGACTATTAGTCTACAAGTACCTAAAAAAAGGGTATAGAGTGAACGAACGCGGAGTTATTGTGGAAGCTGAAGGAGATGGCTCCGTTGAAATGGCCCTGAAACCCAGTGGCGATGATTTCGCATCAGAAGACGAGGAGGGTCGGGAAGTCGAGAAATCTAAGCGGGAGTATGTTGCAGTTTTGCGAGAATTGAGAAGACAACACCCAGAAGAAGACCTTGAAACGGTCGAACGAATGGCACTAGAGACTCTTATGGCACGAGGGCCAAAATCTAGAGCATTTTACCGTGTGGCTGCAACAAGAAAGATGACCGGGGGCGGTGATTTCTCACGTAAAATCTCCGAAAGAGCCCAAAGCGATCTAAGCGAAGTGAAAGCCGAGTTGCAGAGACGCGAGTCGGGTTCGCCATCGATCGAGCCTAAAGGCCCGAACGTGCGATTCGACCCTGACCACTACACCGTTATGGAAAACTGTGGCTCATTCGAGTCAGAGTGCTGCGAGGCGGTGACCTTAGCGGCGAGATATCAGTGCAGTACACGACCGAGGATGGCACAGCCGAAGCCGGCTCGGATTACGTAGCCGCCCAAGGAACGTTGATCTTCAAGCCGGGCGAAACTGAGAAAACGTTCACTGTCCAAGTGATAGACGATGACGTTTTCGAAGAGGACGAGCATTTCTACGTGCGTTTAACTTCTCCGAAAGGTGCTTCCTTGGCATCACCGTCCACAGCGACTGTGGTGATTTTGGACGATGATCATTCCGGTGTGTTTTCATTTCCGCAACGGGACTTCGAGTTGACCGAGTCGGTGGGGACGTATGACCTCAAGGTGATGAGAACGGCAGGCGCTCGGGGCAAGGTCCGAGTGCCATTTTGGACTGAAGACGGCACCGCGAAGAGTGGTGCACAGTACGAGGCGGCTCAGGGTCACATCGTCTTCGAGAACAACGAAACTGAGTGAGTATTTTTGCTTAAACACTTGACACAGTTTTAGACAAATGTCGGCCAGGTAGAAACGTAATTGTATTAAATACATTTTATTGATGTGTTACTCGTATACATATTTAATGGGTTGTTCATAAATCAGGTGCTCATAAAAGCTAGTACTGGTATAAAACGTTTCGGAATTAACTTTGTGTGATTAAAATTATATGAGGTATGTATGCGTGTGGTAAAAATAAGTAGTCGCGGCTAACTTAACTTTAATGTTATGATTACTCTTTTGATTAAGTATGTCAAAAATTTTTCTTGATCCATTATTACATTATACATTAAGCTAGGGTTCGATCTTCATCCAAGAAAGAAGAAAGAAAGAAAGAAAGAAAAATCATTTATTGACCGTACATCAAACAAATTACACAAAAAAGTAGTACGTAACAGAGAACAAATAAAAGAGCAACAATTTGAAACAATACAAACACAGAACGATAGGAAAAAGACAAAATGATACGGTCAAAAGGTCCCGCCTCAGCATAAGCTGCTGCACCGCCAAGCGCTGCAGCAACACTGTTATTCTGACGAGACCTCCCGAGATGACGTCACAAGAATATTTAAATAGAATAATAATAAATTGATAACAATATATATACATATATATATATATATATTAATAAATATACTTATTAAAAATGCGATTAATAAAATATCAAAACAGAAATAAAAACAAAAATAAAACAGACTAAAGCGGTGTAGCCGAACGCTTTAAACAGTTCGAACTGTCAAATTGACAGTTCCCCTTTGTATAAGTTTAACATAACATTTTACTTTGTCTGTTTATTGGAAAACTCGCCAAAAGCCATGAATCCAGAAACAAGAAAACATTAACTGTTGACTCACAATTTTAATAATTGTATCCATTAATCAAAACATGTTTACGAAAAAGACTAACAGTGGCCAGCCTTTCAAGTATGCGATTAAATGGGAGGGATATCAAACAGTTACAATATAGTGCAACTCTAAGCCTCTGCGATGCTGGTGACTCGCCCCGACCCGCTACGTGAGATAACAAAAGGTTGGTGGTTTGATTTTTGAGCATCTAAGAAGTACTTTTTGACCTTTTCCTTGAAAGTGTGCTTTGTTTTTAGGTCACGCAACGGAGGAGGCAGGTCGTTCCAGCATCGCGAGGCGGCGAATCGGAAGGATCCACGAAAAGCAGCAGTTCGGTGTCTTACCGTTATAAATGTGTTGGTGCATGTTCTCTTTAGATACCTACAGTGATCCTGAGCCCATGCAAGTTTTTCAAAAAGATAGCTAGGAGTTTTAGTGTTTACAATACCAAACATAAGAGTTGCCAAGTGCAGCCTTCTTCGGGTCTCCATTTTGATTATATTAGCTGCGTTCAAGAAAGGTGTAACCGTGTGAGCGAGGTGGTATTGAGAAGCAAAACCGTGCACAAGCATTTTGAACTCGCTGCACTATCTTGGCTGTTTTTTTAAGCAAGCATGGTCCATAAACTATATCGCAATAATTAAGTTTGGACAAGATCAATGACTCGCAGAGAAGAATTCTTAGCTGTTGATTTAAATATGGCCTTATTTTATATAAAAGCTTTAGCCTGTAAAAGCAGGTACGGGAACATTCAGCTATATGGCTATTAAAGTTCAGTTGGCTATCAAAAATCAAACCCAGATTCCTTGCTTCACTGACCCGTTCAATCGCCTCCCCATTCAACTTTACATCCAGGTGATGATCCTCAGTTTTCTGGACATTTAAATTACTACCTACGACAATCATTTTTGTCTTTTTAGGGTTCAAGGTCAGACAATTAGAGTGGCACCATTCAGATATCCTTTCTAAGTCATTATTCAGCACTTTCACTGTACTCTCAATATCAGCGGGTCTTGAAGATATATGCAGTTGCAAATCATCAGCATATAAATGATAGTGGCAGTGTTTTATTGTGTTCACTATATCAGCACTATATAGTATGTATAGAATTGGTCCTAATATGGAGCCTTGTGGGACGCCACGCATCACAGCTCGGGATGATGACTGGACCTTACTCCCGTCCTCTTTAGAAACTTGGACATACTGTTGCCTATGTTGAAGGTAGCTATAAAACCATTGGACAGAGTGTACATCCACGCCATAATAGGACAGTTTTGAGAGCAGCAGTGAAGTGTTAATTGAATCGAAGGCACGGGAAAAATCAAGTAGCAGCAGCATACTGATTCGACCCTGATCCCGCGCCTCCAACAGAGTATCCACCACATCCGCCAGAGCCGTAGTGGTGCCATGCCCACAACGAAATCCTGATTGCCTTAGAGGAAGTTTTGTTCTCCTCAAGATAGTTAGTCAGCTGATCGCATACAATCCTTTCTAGCACCTTGGATATGCAGGGGAGAAGGCTGATAGGACGCAGGTCTCCTGGGCCCGATGGGTTACTAACTTTTGGGAGAGGTATGACAATGGCAACCTTCCAGCTCTCGGGGAAACAAGCCTCTGTTATGGAGCGGTTTATGATGGCGGTGATGGCCTCCAGTGATTGCGGCAAGGTCAGCATCAGCATGTCCAAAGAGACTCCATCACTTCCCAGTGCACTCGAATGAAGACTGCTTATGGCTCTCAAGACTGTGTCTTCTGTTACCGGTTTAAGAGCAAAGCGAGCTGTACTATGTCTGTGGTACTCAAAGTAGGTAAGCTGTGAAATGGTTACTATATTTTCACCTGGTATGTTAAGAAAATGATCATTTATAATATTGGGATTATCTGAGAGTAATGATGTAGCTCAGATCTTTGTTTCTTATCTGGTAGGATGGTGCCTTTCAGATTTTGCCACAGTTTTTTGCTATTCCTAAAGTTATTATTAATGTGGTTTGAGAAGTAACATTTCTTCTCCAGCTCAATGGCCTCACGCACCACCTTCTCATGTCCCGATAACAATCATAGGATGCTCCATCTACATTTAATTTACACTTTTTATGGTAATCTTATCTGCATCATGGCCTTAATTGAGTCAGTGTCCAAGGGTGAGGAGGGTGCTTAGCATTTGACTGGAGCGTGCAGATCAAAGAGTGAAGTCATCCATGTGGTGAATGTTTACCAGTGTATTGACATTATTTAAAAGTAATCCCAGTTAACATTATCAAGGTCGTGTGTCAGTTGTTCTGGTATAAATTTTTAAAGGTTCTGTAAGTAATGACTTTGCTGCAATATTTTTCCCTTTAATTTTTAGGTCAGCAGTAATCATGGCATGACCACCTAGATCTGGGTTTTGTTAACCACAACTTGGAGAACCTGTACATCTGTGCACCACATCAGATTAGCTGGGAGTCTGTTGGGTGTGTGAGTAGGCTCCGTCACTATTTGTCTCAGATTCATAGAATGCAGAAATTGTAAAATTGCCTAGACCTGCTAGTATGCTCCAGAAATTTATATTGAGATCCCCCACCAAAGAATAGCACCATCATGCCCAGCGAAAAGTGAGATAGACTCTGCAATGGCATCAATGGAACTCGTTCACATCCTGCCATGGTGGTCTGTAGGCAGTGCCAATTACCAAACGAAGGTGATTTAACACTGAGCCACTCTGTTCAATCTATTAGCTGTTGTGGGTATACGCGCATTGACTTCTTATAAAACCCCACACCACACCCCGGCCTCGTCTTGACAAAAAAAGACAAAACTTGGCAACATTTGTTTGTTACCTTTTTTTTATTTCGGGAATTTACAATAAGTTACTTATTATTATAAAATATTTAAACCCAATTCAACTTTTTAACTGGCTCCGTAGTATCTGAACGATGAAGTCGCTGTGTGATCCTGGGTTCGCAACCAACAAGCACTGCATAACGTTAGTTACTTAGTGCGGTTTCCCAGTTTGCTTAAGACTGCAGGAAAAACGCCTTATTAACCTTAAAGAATAAGCTTAAAGATGATTCCTAGCTTCAGAGGGCACAATAAACCTTCGGTCCTGACTTCAAACTTAGCGGTTGGCACGCGTGTTGGATAACAGCCCAATCATATATACGCCATATCAGACGAAATGGATTAAGAAACGGCACAAAGATGACAAAAAAATTGCTTTGGATATTCTGATATTTTTTATATTCTAAGCAATCAAATATCGAAATGGATATTAAAAGCATTCAGCACATATTATTAGGTTACTTTTCAGAGTAAATACATACTTTCAAAAATTCTTATTGCTTACAATAAGTTAACTCCAATTGTGGGAGTCTCCTTTTAGTGTAAATGTACAATAAATATGTATATTATACAAAAGTCCTTTGTAGAAAATTAAAAGCGATCGTTCATTCCGATATCGGTAAACGCAAACTACCAATTCCCTAG
>PQWD01006705.1:157891-171688 GCA_019425675.1 Leucinodes orbonalis | reverse complement strand
CGCCAATTATTTTTTAATATTATACACAATAGAAACAATTGATTTCCATGGTATGGTACCCTGGTGTTTATTAGATCAATAGATTTTAATATTGTATTAAAGAAATATAAAATAAAATTTGGAAAAAATCTGTAACTAAAACATTCACGTCATACCTAGTACTTGTTGTAATACGTCAAAATTTTGTGTCATTTTATACTTTCACAGATGTGATTTCATATCTGTGATCATGTCATCTTGTTTGATTTTGTATCCGTGATTATGTAAAAGTGATTTTATATCTGTATGTTATTGTGATTAATTTTGAAGTCATGTTTTTTATTAGCTCATTCCCCTGATATGGTAGTCAGGATTTTTTTGTATATTTTGTGTTTTAATTCATTTCTTTTCATAATTCTACAATTTGTTCTTATTTCAATTAAATTTGTTACTTTATTTTCGTATTTTCGCTCTTACATTTGTATTCTTAAATAATATCTAGTACAGAGCGTCGGTGGCTCAATGGTGTGGACTGTCACCTTTCTACCGGGAGGGCTGAGGTTCAAATCCCGACACGTACCAATGTGTTTTCGAATTTTCGAAAATATATGTACGTTATCCGACGCTCTTACGGTTAAGGAAAACATCGTGAGGAAACCTTCATGCACGCCTGCGAAGAGATTCGAAAGTTGTGGGTGAAGACGTCCGATCCGCATCGTGGGCCCGCGTGGATGACTAAGGCCTAATCACCCAATACGGGTAGGCTCGTGCCCCTCGGTGGGGACGTTTAATGAGCTGATGATGATGATCTAGTACAGTTGCGTTATATGTTTGCATCTATGATTAACTTACCGGCATTGTTGACCTCATAATCGTAGTAATCGATTTCCATCTCCGGGTGCGAGGTAAGGCTGAGGTCGGATCGCAGCAGTCGTCGGTTGCAGCTCTCCTTCGTATGTTTGGGATTGTCGCGGATTCGCGCCGCCGAAACACCACTGAGCGCTGGCGAGTACCAACCCTGGAGAGAAAGGATCATATTGTCTTTAGCCAACAACGTCCCATTACATAAATTACGGGCTTTCCTTTTTTGTGTCGAACTGACTACTGCTGTTGCCGCAGATGGCCTTTACAGCTTCACCGTGCAATTGGCGAGTGCGTGCTCTCAGCCTTAAAATAATACATAACGAACCTAAGGGCGTCCCAGATTGGGACTCAAAGCTCCGGTTAGGGCGTAACGAAGAGGTCAAGGTAACCTACTCGTAGTATCTAGTATATGTTTGGGGGAAATCTAACTGGCAAATCCTTTCACCACGATGGCAAAAACAAAATGTTTTTGCTATCGATACGCTAAGAAGAAGAAGGGGGAAAAGCGGCCCAGCACACGCCGGTTGTTCGATTAGGGACTACAACATAACAGGCTTCAACATAATCATGTGAACATTGAGCAGTTACCCACAATGAGGGAAAGTTGGGTGTTATCTACTACCATCTTTGGATAGTATCCTTACTTATCCTAAATAATTCCTATTACGTTAACTAGTTTTTTGAAGTGGACTTCTTCAAGCTCGACTAGGATGAACCTCAGATTTTTTGTAACGGTTGAATTTGTAGTCGAGATTCTCTAGTCTGTTTTTAGATTCATTAAAGCATCAAGAACTTAATACAGACTTGACTTGTAAGCACGTATGTTTATCCGTTGTTTAGTACTCATACTACAGGCTTTACGCTTTCCTTGGAGCTAGATGGCGTTGTTGAAATCAGTGGATATTTATTTTATTATCTATTATTTTATACATATTTAAATTTTTTTACGTATAAAAGTGTCCTGTTTCCCTGACCACTATACCGTGGAGGCAGTTATATGCTAAAAATAAAAAGTTACAACCACTCACGTTTGTCAGAGTGGCAGCGGACGTTGAAGACGAAGCTCTGCTAACGCTGCGGTCCTTCTCCCACCCGCTGTCCTTGTCTTTCTCGCTGCAGCTCTCTTCCCTCCCGCTCACACTGCTCACACTACTCACACTCGTGCTCATGTCTACGGCTACCGTGCTGTCGGTAGACGGTTGAGGTGGTGACGTCACCTACAAACAAATTTACCTATTTGTGATACTACAGTCAACTACTGAGCAGTGTTGCTAGACTAGCCAATATAAAATACTCCTAAATAATTAATAAGGTATTGAATTTATTGATAGAGGATATTTTTGTCGTCTAAATCTAAGTTAAGATCAACACTGTTTCAAAGATAAATTTTAAATTGTGTTTGAAACACTAAGTAAAGCTATGAATTATTTAACAGTCAATAAAATATTAAAGATTTTAGAACTAACATTAAACAGTATATTCAGGCAGGCAAAAATCAAAGTTATATCTTGATTTTTGCCTGCCTGCTGAAGACACAATAAAAAAATACACAACAATGAAAACAGTATTAATATAAAAAACTAATTATATTGTAAATTACTTAAGCTACCCTGTGTAATGTGCAGTCATACTTTGAAAAATTGCAGTTATCAGTTATTTTCACGGACGGTCGGACGGCACTATCTATATGCGATTCTGTTAAGCCAAAGAAAAACACAATACTACCGACGGGGGTGTGACACCGTCGTAGAGGTGACTGTTGTAGAAAATGACGCTCTGCTGGCTGACTCCAGCGTCACTGTGCTTAGCTAACGCTGCCAACACTGCGCGGCGACACCCTTAACCTACGTCTAAGTCAAATTAAGAGACAGACTACTTGCACGTCTAAGCCAAAGAAAGAGATTGACAATACTACCGACCTGTGGAGTAACCCGTGGTGGGAGAGAAAGACGACTCACCACTGTGACTTGGATCGTCAAGCTGGTAACACTACTTGTGGGGCTACTTCCACGTCTAAGCTAAAGAAAGACACAGACTACTACCGACCTGTGGAGCGACAGAGACGGTGTGAGACCGCGTAAACGTACGGCAGTAGAGAATGACGGGCGACTGGCTCACCGACTCCGCCATCACTGTGGCTTGGTTCTCCACGCTGGTAACACTGCCTGCGCGGCGACTTCCACGTGTAATCCAATGAAAGAGACATAAATCACTACCGACCTGTAGTGTGATATAGACGGTGCGAGACCGCCGTTAAGGCGATGGCGGGAGAGTATGACGAGTCCTTACTTTGGCTTAGCTTATCACGCTGGAAACACTGCCTGCTACTGTAGGGTATGACGCGCTGTCGGTCGACTCTGGTATCACTGTAGCTTGAGTCGACTCGCTGCACTGCCACTGCAAGCGCTCGTTTCGACTTCTTTCAAGCTAAAGAATGAGACAGACAATACTGCAAACCTGTGGAGCGACAGAGACGGTGTGAGACCGCCGTAACGGTGATGGCGGGAGAGAATGACGCGCGACTGGCGCGCTGCTCGCCGACTCCGGCGTCACTGTGGCTTGGCTCGCTGCGCTGGCAACACTGCCTGCGTCCGCCTCCACTTCTACGTCTGTGCCTACCTCTTCTTCTTCTTCCCTGTTTAAAAATATATAATAAAGATAATTTAAAATCAATATTGCATAATATGATTAATTAATCACATTAAATTTAATTTCATTTTTACATGTATGTAATTAGGGTACGTTGCATTCTACCCTTATTATTTTAATCCATAATTTTCTGAATCCTCATTAAAACTTTGATTTTTAATCTATGTTCATCCTGCTGGAGATCAGCATAAGGAAAGTTCCCATATTTGTTTCCCTGTAGAGGTGGGCCTGGTGGTTTTAAACACCGGTTTTCCAAATCTATTTCAATCTACTATTTTCATGTATTTCAGAAGAATATTCATTATTATTAATCAAAAAGAAAGTTTATGACCGTGACGGTCATAAATTGTCTTTCAAGGTACCTACTTAAATTAATGAAACGACACGTACCTTTTCTTTTCCAATAAAAATTGTTGGCCAATTCCGCAAACTCATTAAGTTCATTGTAAATAACGCGTAATTGCCTCGTGCAATATCGAAACACAAATTTCGAAACAAAAGGCTGTAATCCTTTAATTTTACCAATAAATTTGCCATTGCTAATTAGAATCGAGCTGGTAGCAATTTTGGTTACCTTATCATTGATAAATATAGGTTTTGTATTCAATTGATTAGTAACCAATCTACCAGTCGTCGATGCAAATACATACATTTTTTTACTATATTGTTTCAACGTAAAATATTACATTTGTCCATGACAGATGCAGCGTGAAGAAAACATATTACAGTTAATAGATAAAGTTTATGCCAATACTCTTGTTAAAGAACGTCGGTGGCTCAAATGATGTGAATTGTTGCCCTCCTACCGGGAGGGCTGAGGTTCACATACCGCCACGTACCAATGGGATTTCGATTTTTCGAAAATATATGTACGTTATCCGACGCTCTTACGGTGAAGGAAAATATCGTGAGGAAACCTGCGCACGCCTGCGAAGAGATTCAAAGGATGTGCGTGAAGTCGTCCAATCTGCACTGGGCCCATGTGGACAACTAAGGACTATACACCCTATACGGCTAGGTACTTGCCCCTCGGTGGGGACGATTAATGAGCTGATGATGATGATGTCAATACTGCTCTGCGTCCGTCATGCAAGAAAACAGATGTTAAGTCTCAATGTTATGTTGCAATGTTCGAGTATTGTACAGCTCACGCAAGGACTTAACCAAGCGATTTCAATAAAATTTGGTACCTATAAAGTTAGCTGACATCCTGGATGCACACATAGGCTACGTTTTTCTGCTGGATAATATCTTCAGGCGGGTAATAAAAAATACCGCGGAGTACAGTCAGCTCCAAATAAATATTTAACTTAGAATTCGAGCTTATTCTTGTCAGCATTGCTTGCCGGCTCTTCTCGAAGATCCTACTTATTCCGGACCGGTGGTAGAGGCATAAAAATATAATAATTACAGTTGACGAATCAAAATTATCTGTTAAATATTTTTTTGAATAAAGATATTTTGATTTTGCAATGCCCATAAATTATAGCATCTTACTGACGTACATACACTACTACCGAAATAAAGGAGTTATTTTTTTTATGCTCAAAAATCAAAAGCGTCTAATTGTCATTCAGGCACTACCAGAACTGCCAACATAAAGGTAATTGATTTTTTTTATTCTCTTAAAACAATACATACCCTTCACCCGATTGCAACGCCCCTAGCGGCGCGTGCTCGAACAATACACAGCTAGCTCGCTTGCGTATAATTGACTGTTTACGCCGTCGGGAGGTAATTAAAAAAATATACGCCTCTTGTTAACTTGAAAAGGGCTCGAAAGGTGGATCGTATTATTAATGCCAACATAAATACCGAGCCCTCTTTGCAGTTCGATAAACTAATTAAACGGGACTTTACAGACCAGTTAAAAAGTCATTCGCAACTTGTGAATTGAGTTATGTATACAGTTTGTAAATACAGTTGGGAGTCAATTTAATCTTGTGTACATCTGCTTGACGCGGATAAGTCGTTGTTGTCAAATACGAGTACAGTAAGAAACATAAAACATGCCGAAAATGACACATTATAACAGTATTTTATTAATTAATTACTGTCTCTATAAATAAATATTAAATATAATTAATTGGTTTATTTATAACTTGTTTTGGAATAGATCCCAGACGCTTTCCATAAATAAGTGTACGTGTACTTTGTGACTGTTCTTTCAGTCATCAATTATTAATTTAACATGTATTTTTAAAAAATCCATTACAGTTATTTCAAGAGTTGGATAAGAGATTTTTTTATCTAGCACCATAATCAACATATAATTTTCTAGTTTTTGTAGAATATATACGTACTCGTACGTTTATATAACTACTAGGCGTTACATCAAGAGATAACGTTGTTGTATAGTTGGATTTCAAGACCCATTATTTTACGACAACGTCGGTGGCTCAATGGTGTGGACTGTCGCCTTCCTACCGGGAGGGCCGAGGTTCAAATCCCGCCACGTACCAATGTGTTTTCGAATTTTCGAAAATATATGTACGTTATCCGACGCTCTTACGGTGAAGGAAAACATCGTGAGGAAACCTTCATGCACGCCTGTGAAGAAATTCAAAGGTTGTGCGTGAAGTCGTCCAATCCGCACTGGGCCCGCGTGGACGACTAAGGCCTAATCATCCTATACGGAAAGGCTCGTGCCCCTCGGTAGGGACGTTTAATGAGCTGATGATGATGATGATGATTTTACGACAAAGCTTGTTAATCTTTTAAAATACAATTTTTGTTTTAATAATAACAGTTGTTGTTGGAAACTTGATTTTTAAGCCTAAGATCTTTATTTATATAACAAAGTCAGCTAGAGAATACTGATGATAAACTATTATGGAGTGTATTTTTTTTAAAGGTATGCTTCTTTGCTTGGGTCATTTTATTATATTAATTAACGAAGGACGATTACAAAGAGTTTATTAAGTTTTTAAGGTTACCAGTAGATAACAACTTTTTCAATACCTTTGATCCACATTTTCCGAAGTGCGGTCCGAGTCCCTGAGTCGAGTATGCCTGGTCTTCCCCGAAGGCAGTAGCCTCCTCAGCGACACCCCTCCACCCACCACCTCAGACAGCAGTGTACTCCGGGATCCAGCCGTTGCTGCTCCCAGCTCCAAGGATGCTGAGCATGCTGTTGAGGAAAATAATTATAAATAAATAAATATTGACTGATATTTGACATGACGACCCATCTGGTGTTGCGGTTGAGAGGTCGACTGTAACACTAACGGTTCCGGGTTCGATCCCCGGGCAGTACAAACATTTGTGTGCATGAACATGGCTGTCATGGTCTGGGTGTTATATTTGTATAATATGTATGTATTTACAAAAAAAAAATATAAGTATGTTTATCCGTTGTTTAGTACCCATAATACAGGCATGTCCCAAACTAAGCATTTAGTCTGAAATATGGGTACTAAACAACTGATAACCATACTTTCATACATTTGTTTTGGTAAATATGGACATACATATTATTCATAGAATACACCCATACCATTACAAACAGACAACATGCACACAAATGTTTGTACTGTCCGGGGATCGAACCTGCAACCCTTTGTGTAGTAGTCGACGTCTCAACCATTACACACATGCGTCGTCATATATAAATATGTATACAGTACAGTTATTGGTTTCTTTCAACACTGGAACTGTTACGGGCAAGGATATCACTAACTATCAGGTAAGCAAACTGTTTTAAGAAAAAACTATGTCGATAAAGGAATGGTTTATATCTAAGTATTACATAAGCTCAATAATACTAGGTGGTAGACTCGATACTGGTCGTCTAGGTAGGTACCACCGCAGTGCCAGATATCGTCCCGTGAAACAGCAGTGTTATGCACTTTTGTGTTTCGGGATGAGGGCACTGTAGCTAGTTAAATTACCGGTTATAAGAGACCTAACATCTGTTGTCTCGGGTGATGGGCATTGATGGAGGATAATAACCGTCTATCAGTTGTTGGTCTCCTTCAATGCCGCTCTGTCATGGTCTGGCGCATCATTTACCATCAGGTGAGCGTCCAGACCGTCCTGTACACTTATAATAAAAAAAAAAAAAAAATATTTTGTCTTAAAAGCTGTCCAATATTTCCATGTCGCAAAAAAATAACCTCTACAATTAAGGGCGGAGTTTTGTCATACCCATCCCCATTATAAGTGGATGTTTACACAACGTTGTTCATTAATCAAGATTAATGGGGACAACTGGAACCATCCTAGTCAGATATTGTTTGAATATTGGATGAATAGTGACTATAAATCAAGTGGCATTTGGTATTCAAAGGGTCTCGATTCATTGTGCGATTCACGTCACCTGTGCTCGTGTATCGATTTGGATGTAATTTGCACATTTCTCAATCATGGAGTTTGTAACAATGTTAGCATTTATACGAAAGTTGTGGTGTAAACATTCTAATTGGAGGAATGTTTTGACTTAGAAACTTTAAACTATAATACGAGCACATAATTGCAAAACTTTTTTTCAAAATAATACATACATGAACAAATCAGTTTGTGTTATGTAAATACGTGTGTAAATTACAAGTAACCTATGTCCAGTGGTGCTGGCTGACTCATTGTCAAATGTCACTTACTGTCGCGTCCGTTAATGAGACTCTGTCTGCAGCACGATGGTAGACTGAGTGCAGAGCCAGTACTAGCGCAGCGAGTGACGTTTCCTAGAATTGACATTTCCAATGTCACACACAGCGCCCACAGCGGCAAAAAGCACTTACCATCACTGAGAACTGTAGAGTTTAATGCAGAGCTAGTTCTGGCTGACTCGTTGTCAAATGTCACTTACCATCGCTGTCTGTTAATGAGTCCTTGTCAGCAGCCCGTTGGTAGGCTCTTGTACGGTGTGCTGAGTGTAAAGCGAGTCCGAGCGCGGCTGCAGCGGCGAGGGAGGCCAACGCCACGGCGGCCCGCGCGGCGCCGCCGCCCCGCGCACCACGCCCTACCTCCGACTGCTGCCCACGCGGCTGACGCGTTGCGGATCGATTCTGCATCAATGATGTAAAAAAGTATACATTCGTGATATGCTCACAAAACAATCGAAAAAGTGTCCCGAATGCGACAGCACACATATTTCGAATGAGCGTACATTTACCTTAACAAAAGAGTACAAACTATACTCTCTTCGGCGGTTCGTTTTTGAGGCACGGATGACGTATCTACCTTTATATATACAGAATATCATTGATTTTGCATGGAAAGTTGATGAAAATATTACTGTGACTTTGGTTTAGTTCAGTTTTTGGGGTTAATTCTCAATCTTTTTGGAAGGAAAATTTTTGTTCATCATCATCAGCTCATTAAATGTTTTGCTATCGATATGCTAAGAAGAGAAGAAGAAGAAGATTAAACGTCCCCACCGAGGGGCACGACCCTTCCCGTAAAGGAAAATTTTTGTTATTAAATATTATATTAAATCCCATCAAAAACATTTTATGTAAAATGTTGCCAAGACGACCAATTAAGGTTTGCGCTGTGAAAATGAAATGAGATCTCATGTGGAGCCAAGCTCCAACAAATTCTACATACCAGTAAATATGTATGTATATGTATTTTAAAGTGCTTGACTTCGCCGTAATGCATTTTATTTTCGATTAAAGTAGGAGAAACTTAAGTAAATTATGTTTACACATATTAAGATAACAATGTTTTAACTGCACTGCGGTTTTTGCACCATTTTTCAATACAAGCCATGCTTTTAACCTAACAGTCATAATCTATCTATAGCTCTGTAGACGGATGCGCGCCAGATGTCTTGATATTTTGTGATTTTCTATAAAAACACCGACCTAATATTGACACAATTTGTTGGTAGCGAGACTCCGTCCGTATTTTTTTATACGTCCATGAAGAATGTACTAAAAATACCATACTGCTCTGATCACTGATTACTCGCCTCAGAAAGTATATCTCCACACTTTAAAACAGTTATCCCCAGGCGAAAGTCCTCGAAAAAAGAGCTTTTTCTTTTGACTTTATTTGTAACAATCTTATAGCTATCATAGAGATTATTTCCATAGTTTTTATATCTTTGCCTTTTTGTATACTTACCAATCTGCGTGGCGTGCGCTAGGAAGCCGCCGGCACACCTCTCAGAGCGGTTGACGGAGCGCAACTCGATGAGTATATGCCGCCCCCCGGCGATCTCCATCACCCCCGTGCTGTCTGTTGTGGTTTCCACGTCGCCAACCTGATGAGGACAGTGAAAATATTATCATCATCAGCTCATTAACCCCACCTAGGGGTCTTAGTCGTCCACGCGGGCCTAATGCGGAATGGCCGACGCACAAACTTTGAATCTTCGTAGGCGTGCGTATGTTTCCTCACGATGTTTCCCTTCACCGTAAGAGCGTCGGACATTTAGCGACGCCCCCTTATGGATGACGCACGGGGACGGATTTTATTGTAAGAAACAAAAATTAGGTACACAATTTTTTATTGATAAAATGCAACTTTTACATTGTATAAAAAATATTTAACACTATTGTGTCAAAACACGAATGTGCTAGCTAGGTCAGTATTTCCAGATACTTGCTAGCCGTTAATTACTGCTCGGGGTGCGCGAAAGCAGCTTCCCCGTGTGACGCAAAGTTTGTTCTCTTGCGTCCGGCGCACCCCTGGGCAATCTATGTGGACTTTCGTGTCGGTAACGCAGATTAGCTGATCCTCTCACTACGATAATCGAATCGATAAGAAGAATCGCTCGATTAGATGAGTAATTATTTCTCGGGCCTTCGAGGCACGAGCCCCTTGGACCGCGACGCCGCATGCGATGGCCCACGTCACCATGCCGGATTCCGCCTCTGCATACATACCATTGCTTAAACTTACTCTATAAGAAGTTTCATACGTACCACGGCAGAGCTATCGGGTCCGTCCCAGGAAGCCAGTAGGGGGAACCCCAAGGAGTCTCCGTCTCGGGCCCTCAGCGCCTGTCCGGCGCACGGAAGTCGCACCGCTTCTATGCGCAAGCGCACTGACAGACCTTCCTCAGCCTGCGACAAACAGGGTATTTTATAAAAATAACAAATATAATGACTGAATGATATTTTAATTTTGACGACCCATTTGGTGATGCGGTTGAGACGTCAGCTGCAACACCAAGTGTTCCGGGTTGGACCACCGGGCAGTACAAATATTTGTGTGCACGAACATGTCTATTTGTAATGGTCTGGGTGTTTTATGTATAATAAGTATGTATAAAAAAATGTACGTAAGTATGTTAATCCATTGTTTGGTACCCATAATACAGGTTTTACGCTTAACTTGGGGCTAGATGGCCTGAGTCAGTGGATATTTATTTATTTAATTTCATCATCACATCAGCTCATCATACGTCCCCACAGAGGGGCACGAGCCTACCCGTATAGGGCGTATAGGCCTTAATCGTCCACGCGCCCAGTGCGGATTGGCCGCCATCACGCACAACCTTTGAATTTCCTCGTAGATTTTTACATCATTGCACATAATTCGAATTTCGAACACATTTACCTAAATAAAAGAGCACTTCGGCGGTTCGTTTTTGAGGCATGGGTGGCGTATCTACCTTTATATATACACAATATCATTGTTTTACAATAACAGTCCGAACCAGTGGTAGAATCTAATTTGACATTCTAAAGTGTTGTTTAAGGAACTCAAGTGATTAAAAATATTTTTATTTTTGATTCAAAATCAAATATTAATATTACGAGTTAAAATAGAACAAAAGAAACAAAAGTTAAGCCATTGTCAATTGCTTTCACGAATTCAATTCATGTTTGTGTTCCGAAATTAACCTCAGCGGATTTGTGCCCCGCAAGTACCTACAACATATAACCATTTCCAATCAATGTAAAATCAAAATCCACGGAAAGTTTTAATTGAAACGTAAGTGAACACAATCATGCAGTGCCAACACTTCGTATTGGATTGCAACATGTTGCGAAGCAACATTACTCGGGGTTCGAGCAAATAGTTTACACGATATCTTTGCAAAGGATTCATTAAGAATAAGCTTTATACAAGCAGATGGTACTTTTTTGATGAGTTTTAGCATTCTTAAAACGAAACTTTAGAGGCTAAAATAACTAGGGACGAACAAAATCGACCTACATTATAAGACCTTTGTACTGTCGACTTAAGTATAATAAAGAAAGATTTCACTTTAATAACACATCGTTGAAGAATCGACGCGATGTCATCGATCGATTGCGGCCATGTGATTCGAGGAAATTGTTTTTTCAAAATGGATTGAACCCTGTAGAATCAATTGCGTCCAAAACGGTTAATTTCTGGCAAACGTTCCTTCCACGTGCAAATTATGCTCCCAAAATAAGGTGGCGTCATTTATCTACGACCTTTTCTTCTTTCTTATAGTAGGTGTGAAGAAACCAAAATAAAATATCATATTTATGAAAACACTTCGCAAATAATGCATTATTGTCACAATCTTCCTTTGTGCTTCGATCCTATTATTCTAAGCGTGATGATATGCAGCCTAAAGCCTCGATAAAGAGGATCTCTATACCTAACACCGAAAGAATTCTTCGAATCTGATCAGTAAACACATATTTAGATTAGTTTAAATACTTACGGAGAATAGTCACTTTATACAGTGGTTATTTTTCTTCATTACTGCTCTGTCATGGTCAGGCGTGTCACTTACCATCAGTGAGTTAACTGACTGTCCCGTTAACTTTATAACAAGAAAAAGAAAATAGTTATTCTTTTAAAAAATGGGTTTTAATTCCAACATTGGTTTAAAAATACACGTAAAAAATTAAGGCTTGTCTGGTCGACAACACGGTTTGGCTCTGAGCTTTGCAGTGCTGGTTCGGTAACAAAGTTACAATGTTGACGTTACTGCGATGGCTGACTCATAACAAATTCCAATGCGCCTCAGCAGTCTCGGGTTACTTTACGCGGGAGAGTCTACTCTCTTTGCTTGTATTCAATCGGCCTTTGACACTTTAAATTGACATCCGAGATTCATCCCCATCTGAGATTTTCACAAAATGCGAGGGCTTCGATTTACACCTTGTAGGTTCTTCTTCACCTATCGAGTCCCAGTCCATTGTTCCGGGTGACCTACGTTACGCTACTAAGACTCCGATCTCCACAACAGAACTCGACTGTTCCTATGACTATCGGTTCTGCGAAACATGTAACCAGCTACTGCATTTCTACTTGATGATCTGGCGGGCTATATCGGTAAATTTAGTGTTAGCGTCAGAACCGCTGGTTGCCTGTAGCATCGACCATTAAGAGCATAATAAATTTCTTTCATTCTCCTCCACATTCATACATTATTACAAACTTTGTTTAATGTCATTTTATATTCATCATCAGCTCATTAAACGTCCCCACCGAGGGGCACGAGCCTACCCGTATAGGGTGATTAGGCCTTAGTCGTCCACGCGGGCCCAGTGCGGATTGGACGATTTCACGCACAACTTTGAATTTCTTCGCAGGCGGCATGAAGGTTTCCTACATCACATCATACTAACATCGTGAGGAACACAACATTTGGATCCAAGTCAACTTTATCGAAACTCTGTTTTGTTTTATGTTTCAAGAACTTAACAGAACACATACATTCAATCTATCAACCTTTCAGTTTTATGTTTTGTGGCCAGGTCCTTTCCCTTGTTAAATACGGCCCTGCCCTAACTCCGGTTTAACAGAGTACTTGCAATTAATAAATCTACGAATTGATTTATTAATCGTCGAACTTGTAATAATTGAGGTCAAAGGTTTAAAGGGTACGGGATTAACAACGATTAATATCTGTCTACAACTCGCCGATAGTTCAAGTCGACCGCTGTATGCAAACGATGCTTCATTGAATTTGTATCGCCATCAAGTCATTAAAACTTGCCAATTTCATCGAGAGCTTGCAAAATTGTTCGCCGATCACTCCCGGTTTAATCACTACGTAATATTGTTCGGTACATTGTTGTTTTACGTGAGAAAACTTTGTAACTACATAGGTATTGGTTGGTAAATAATGTTTTAGAGTACATGCGAGTCTGCGACCACGTAATTACTTGCGAATTTCATAGATAAAAGGTTCACGTTTGAAATTCAAATTTCGATGGACGTTAATAAAAATATATATAATAAAAATAGACGTAATATATGATCATTAAATAAAATAATAAAAATTACCTTTACACCTTAAGCATTGACAGTCATTTTCAAGCATTCATTCCAAAATTTACAAGAATCCTTTGATCTTTTATACTAAATTAATTTTACGATCTACAACGAAATTACTGCATGAATGAATTAATGAATCCAAAAGTG